>NMRA01000070.1:0-214171 GCA_002633005.1 Phoronis australis | reverse complement strand
TACTTTCTTACAAGACGCGCATTATTTAACAAACAAACGCATTATAATTAAGGAAAGACCACACGCTGCAATGACAGAATAAGAACATTGCACAGCCTTTGTCCAAACACTATTTATGGGTTAGACGTATTCCTATTCTAACCAAATAACCACAAAAAAACAAAACAATTCCATCGCTATCCAAAATTTCCTACACCCCTTGCACATCTCTCACCGCATGAGCATCAAAAATTCACCTTTCTTGTCCTGCACATGGGATGGCCTGGTGGTGGGGTCGGCGAACCTGGGTCGCCTCTCCGCCCTCTGGGTCTTCATGCCATCCCCTGTACCCAGCTTCATCTCCGCCAACTGACCGGTGACACCTGCTACAGCGGCGGCACCATTCCCGTTGCCAGCCTGCCCTGGCCGTGGCTCCCCACGAGTGCCACCCCGTATACTTGATCGACCACTACCAGAGACCGGTGCTGATGGGGCCTGCTAAAGAAAATGGATGTGGGTCAGCCAGCACTGTTTTCAGAAAGAAAACATAATATGCCAATGAATGCTCAATAAATGATAAATGCGAGTAGACTGCTGGAGATGCAAAAAGAACGACTCGAAAACAATAGACGTGGTATCTAGGTAAAACTTAATATGTTTAATTAAACCAAAAATACCAAGGTGTTGTCATCTCCTTAACCCATTTGCAAAATTTTATGAAATTCTGTAACGAAACTTTAGGTTACAAAGGCAAACGTTAAAACCAATTACTGTCATTACAGACACTAATACTCCACTGTGAAGGTCCAGTAAGAGGTTGAACACAAACAAGAATTTGCCAACATAGACGAGTGAAAGAATGAATCAAAATTTCACAAATATGGTCAAAATGCAAAAAAAGGACGCTATGAGCACTTTATAATCATCATAACTGTCAGAAAGTTTGACATTTCGACACGTAAAAGGCTTCCCTACTTATGCCAACGCTCGATTTGGCGACCTGCAAGTCGTTTTGGCCGACGAATTTAATGTCAGATAGGAAACCGCAGACCTCATTTAGGCGCATGAGATTTTCAGTTCTGGCTACATCAGATTTCGTTTGGTGGATTTTGCCAGGCAAACTGGCACGAATTTTTTCATCAAAAACTAAACGGCCAACAGGGGCTGTTATAGTAAAAAAATTTCTTCACCATCCATTCATCACGTTTTTAGAGACTATAGACAAACTAACAAATGCAAAGACAAGATGCTGAATAAATCCAGTTTTTCTGACCATTAATAGCAAATACAAGCCCCGTTCACACTCCGCCTTACTTGCACTTCTGGCTTGGCTTTCTCCCCCGGTTTACGCTGCGGCTCCTCCTCAGACACCACGCCCCTTGCACGTCCCCGGGCTCTCCCTCTAGCTCGTCCACTCATGGTTAACTAACTAGAATAAAAGAGGGTCCTAAACTATTAATTTCCGTAACAAACCACCAACAGGATTTTAAAGCACATTTGAAAACCTCCCCATGAAAACATTTTGACGAGCAATTTTTTAATCATGATTATCTGGTAAATAATTATATAGAACATTAACTATTTTACAATTCGAGTAAATTGTTTCCTAAGAAATGAAGGTTTCTATCTTCCCTTCCCAATTTCAGTGAAACCATTGCTATACGAAACTGCAAAACTGCATGCAGGCAAATTAAGTCAGCATGTGTGAGCAACTCTCGTTTCAAAACTAGAAAGGACAACGTTCAATGCCCATGTGTTTTACATTTTTGAAAAGCCCTTGGTGAGAGAAATGCAATGGTGCAAAATCATAAAAATTGGGTGAGGGTTACACTGAAAATGGCCATTGAAATGCTACGATTGTGCGTAAAATATCTGCCTTTCTACATAATTTCTCCTCTTTGATCTTGCGGACGTACAAAGAGGCCATTTACATGAAACATTGCAACCTCCACTTAATGACCAGGGACTAAAACTTCCTTCCATTTACAACAAGGTCTTACTTACGGTTCCACAACGGCAGTAAGATCAGTCATGTGATCAAGGGCCTGAGCAGCAGGCTTGAAACGTTATGCATAACTAAGTTATAGTCTTCTAGTAAGTAATTTCTCTCGCATTTACCAATTATGGAATAGTCGCAATTCTGTGCCATCGACTGAATACCAAGGCCGATTACACGGCGACTGGGCTAAGCGTAGAGTATAAACAAAACAACGAACATGCAACATCAAAATAAATGAGTAAAATTGCTATAAAGTTAGGATATCCTGATGATTAAACTTGTGAAAATATCGAAAATAAATTTACGAAAGGGAAACTAAGATACAGGTGGTCTCCTGTGGTTTCTGTGACGGCTGACGGCCAAAAATGAATGACAGCATACCATTTGGTGGCGAAATAAATTCAGAAAAAAAAAACTTACCGTGGTACCAAATGATATAACAAACGTAGTATATGTATTAATAAGTTTAAAGTAAAAGGAATAATTCCCATTCAGCCAGAAGCATTCATATAAGCTATCCGTCGGAGCCCGACCCCGCCTGGTCTGCGCGGACATCAGTGCTTCACGGCGCAAGATGAACACATTAATTGGCTGCCCGGGCCTTGAATGAGTGAAATTCATGTGACGAAGATTAAAACATACTGCGTCAAGGTCCAAACACTGCAATACTTTCTCATCTTCGACTTTCAGCTCATAGACTACATTTCACTACACCCCCCCATTTGCATATTTCGAGGAATTTTATATTTCGACAACAGAATCAAGTATATATTGTGTAAGTTCTTGTCATTTTGCCCAATAATTGAAAATCAGTCAATTTAGCATGTGACTGTTTTCCCAGAGTGTCACGGCATCGGTCACCAGTTGATTGTCTTGTCCGAGCAGCAAATCACAGGTGCGCGTTATTGCATTTAAGGTGAGAAGCTCCCTGTTTTGGGATAATACTTGTTTTTGTTTGTTGAAGCACTGTCGTGTGGGGATGTTTTTTTCTATTTTGCATTTTTAACGTCCAGCCACGTCGATGCCGCATTGCTGCCAAGTACGCAGTCACATGCATGTCTGGTTAATCACACGGCAATTGCTCCCTCTAGGCTGTTACTTCGCATCAATTTTACGACATGGCGACAAAGACAAGACATTTGCTGATCTAGAAAGTTTTCCCCTGTAATTTACTACCTAAACAGGTACTGTGGCCGAAATTTGACCTATATCCTTGCGATGAGTCAAGGCTGACCTCAACAGCCCATTGTTGGCCGCCGGAGATGCGACGTACTTCACAAACGCCAGTTAATGCATTAAATACCATTCGTCATAAGCAAAGAATTGATAAAATTCAGAAATAAATAATCAAACTTGTATAAAAAGAACCAAAATGAGAATCAAAAACAACCAAACAAAATAACTACGCATTTACGCTAACAGTGATGTCAATATGTTTTCAAGGACATGACCGTCATTCAGGAATCGTTTCTTAACTGATTCGCAGGAACTCATTGGTCACAGAAATAAACGGGAATAGTCGATGATTTTCTGATCTCGACTAAGGTACAAAACTATGTTCAAAAAGACTTTTAGTTTGATAACAGAAAGGAGGTAAACATTATACCATGTTACATATTACTTAATTTAGTATGTATTTTTAAGTTTTTGAACTAGATTGTTCTTTGAGAATTTGAGATAAGTATAGGCGGCCGTTTATGCAAAAAACATTAAAATGTTATTCAATTCCATTTAATGAACTCAAGGCCAATTGTATGACAATTCAAACCTGTCTTGTGTATTCAATGCTATTACATCAATTCAATCCACATTCATCCATTCCATATTGTGAACTCAATGCTGTTTTGTATATTCTAACTTCTATTCTGTTTACTGAATTCAATGTTGTTTAGTCGATTCTGTTTTGTCAATCCTGTCGTCTCGTGCATAAACGGCTGCCCATATAGATAAGGACTTGAATTTTGTTGATAGACAATCTAATAATTGGGCTTTCTGTTTTTCAGTATTGTATACTTTCACTCAAAAGTTGCCGCCTGCTCCCAACAATAGTTTGCAAGTAACCCATAACCCATGAGGATAACCAACCCTCCCCTAGGCCCAACGTTGGTGAAGGCTGAAGCAAGTACATCGTTTCTGAATACGGTAGGTCGTGGTAATAACTAATAACTAAATAACAGGTCTAAGTCAGTGGTTCGGTTTGAGATTCAGTGATAGCTAACAGCGAAATACTCTTGCAAATTAATCAACACATTTCTTGACAGATGGTTCTGGGTCTCTTCTTAAGACAACAGTTTGAAATAACGTTTCAAGACTGACTAAAGATTGTTAATCATGCCTACGCGGGGCTACGACTCGAGGCTACATAAACGTGCAATCCACGTTCGATTGTAGATTTCGGTTTCCCAAAACCTTGTAGAAACAAAAGTTCATTGTTATTGTCGCCAAAAAAGCAAATTGACCAAGACAAAATCTAATTGTGAATGACCCATGGTGACAAAAAATAGAGAAACTGACAAAGTAAACAAACATTTCTCTCTCATACAAATCGTGCCACTTACCACGGTTAATCTCCTTACTGAAATGGCACGTGCGCCACGTGACATCAGTACAGTTGGCGGTCAAATGAGATTATCCAATCACCGACATAAATCAATGACCTTTCTTTGTGCAGGGATTCCCAGACCTTCACATGGACAACCAACAGGTCAATCTTTATTCAAATGAGTTAACTCTCGGCACCTGGGCCCGGTCTATCATCTCGAAATGGAACTCGTAATTATGTTTGGCATCTTCTACTCTATTTTTTTGTGAACTCCAGATAAGTATCTAGTATTATGCTCGAGTACATAATTACTTATGTGGATAGTTTATTAGCCCTAGTTTGATAAACCCCAAGTTCGACTGAGTTTGAACTCGAAATTTCGAGTTTTTACTCGAGTTTGTAACACGAATATAAGGGTCTTCAAGTGAAAACTTGGGCTATAAACTCATGTGCATAAACTTAAATGTATTCGAGTACTGACAACCACTTATCTTGAGTTAGCAGAGAAATTGACAAAAATAATTTTGATTTCGATCGTTTCGATTACAAAGATTAGAGACCGGGCCCGGGAGTGTGGTCGAATGTAGAGTATGGATGTCATGTGACGAGTCTACTAGGCTTAACTCGTTCATTAAAAATATTTAATTGGCAAATTAATGCGCTGAAGGGAGCGACACTTCATGACGATATGGAACTGACATGATGATGACTACGGCGAAGATGGTGGTGATGATATGGCGATGATTGTGACGATGATAGTGAGGATGGTGATGATGATATGACGACGACGACGACGATGATGATGATCAGTGATGATGAATAATGACTGATGATCGTGATGATGATGAATGCTGGTGAAAAAATATAAGAATTGCATCCTAGTGTACAGAAACACTGGTGAAAAAGAATAAAAACTGACGATAATGATATGATGAGGATTTCGATGATCATCGGATGAATGATGATGACAAAAATGACCAAGAATCAATCTTGAACAGTAAATGATAAAGTAACCAAGTTTAAATTGACGAATCAGTCAACAAAGGGGCACCATGGTAGTTAGTTACATAGCCTCAGACTGCTGACGTTGATATCATGTTCCTATAATTCTGCTAGCATGGTAAATGGAGAACGGTGAATCGACACTAGATTTGTAAAAATCCGGGTTTTTTTACACCCACTTTAGCCTACACGGACCTGATTTCTGTATAATATGGAGAGCTTTGACAGTCTGAATGCACTCAATTCATAACAGTCTCAAGCAAATAGTAGTTTTGGGCTGAAAAGTGACAGTGATTTGGCGTATTGTTGCTAGTTTTTTTTAAGGATATTAAATCCCGCTTTGATGACTTCAGTCTTTGTTCTGTCACCTGGTAATGCATCATTGGCGTCAATCTTCCAAGTCAAGGGCAGGGATCAACTAAAAACTCATAATGGCTCCCTATCTCACAAACTGGACATTATGTTCCGTGTTAATTGGTCCTTTCGCACAGATGCCGTTTAATTTGTTAAAAGCATAGGTCACGCTTTCCCGTTTAGTTTTCAGTTTTTCCTTCAAACTTTTGAGAGTTGTTGAGCATTACCGCGCTTTATTTTGTTTCAGAAACCTGGATGGGAAAGACGCTTTTATTAAATATGCCAAAACCGGGTTTGGTATCCTTTTAACTCACCGAATTACGCACTTTGTGGGAAAGAATTTGAGAATCTTTGCCATGTGTTTTGGGAATGTGGAGTTGTGCTGAGTTCTTGGATATCAGTGGCCAATTGGAATACAGCAAAACAGGGTTTGCTCTTAATTTAGCTTAGCTGGTGTAATATTGCGGAAAGACTGAGCCAGACACGTAGGTAATCAATCTTTTATTGGCTCAGGAAAACGACATATATACAGAGCGTGGTTAAATTCCAGTCCCAATGAAATTCTTGAATGTTATAACACAGAAAAGGTAATTTACTATAAAAACTTGAATTTTGAACAACTTAGAAAAAGGCGTATACAAGTAGAAGGACTGTATATCTCGTAATGTATTCATTTGGGGACATACGACTCGAAAATGAGACAGCAGAACTGAGGCCATGCCAAGCAAAGAATTGAAAAACGGCTGCCACGTGTACAGCACCATCTTACTTCTGATTTCTTTATTATGGTATACCAGAAACAAGCCTAGAGCCGATGACTAGGCACGTGTTGCTTGTAAATTTCATGTCGATAGAAGGAAAATACGAATTGTAACGTAGAAACAAAGAAAGAAAGAAATTATCAGTAACATCAGCAGGCTGTTCACATGTCTCTGTGTAGAGATCATAGACAGTGCAGATAGTCATCCATTCTATATGTGGTTACGATATGTCTAGCTTGATCACGTGATTAAGTCTAGGAAACCAAAGGTTTTGGAGCCGCTTGTACCGTTCAAAATAATAGAACGTCAGGCCCGTAGCCGAACGAANCGCGGAAAAGGTCCAGCCCCAGCCTGTCCCTTAAAGATAGGATACAGGTGGGCAACAACAAAATTGTTGCAGCTACTGGTATTACTAACTACAATGATAACTAAGTTAGTGATAATTTTGAATTTGCTTCTGATGCAACGCGCTTCACGTAATGTCACCAGGCCGTACCCGGCCAACTTCGCATCCGTATTTGCGATAGATCATCGTGCAGAAGATTAGAGGATGCTTTATGTTACTCACGTTGTGGATTCACCGTAGGGTAACAAGGGAGCCTAGTAGCTAAGCTATACAGCAGCGAGAGAGCTCCCAAAAAGTCACAGTGCGGTGTCAATGCATTAAAATCAACCAAGAAACAATGCAGCAGAAAATAGGTTTGTTACCTGATATTGCTTGCTAGCATAGTACGGTAAAGGGCAGGCGTTTTCAAATCTGGAATTGAAAGTGTTCGTCAAACACAGGTATGTTTTTCATCCAGTGTCCAATTTGATTGTGGATTGACATACATGCGTGTACACGTGTGTGCGTTTCCCTTTTAAATTCAGTAGAAGCCGACGTTAAGTTAACTAGTGTATGCATCATTCATTTTTGCATGTAAAAGTGTAAAACTTACACATGAGTTGAACAATATAAATCTTTTCCAAGTAGTGAACATTCGGAATGGCGAACCATGGTGAGTAGTGGGCCGTTTCCATTTCCAATGACGTAAGCAATTTAAGTAACACGCAAAAATATAACTAGATAAAAGATTTCGTCAAGTTATTCTCCGACTAAATATTTCTGTCCGAGTAGGTGTGATTGCCCATTAAAGCATGTCTGATTTGAAAATTTGGCAGGAAGTAACGCGAGAACGCGTTTTGGACCGCATTACATCCGAATTGAGTCCCGTTCTTTGCGTGCAATCGTCACAGCACCCACATCTCTGGTTTTACTAATTCCGTCTCGTGTCAAAAACATAAAGAGTCATAGTTGTGTAAATAAATTTCCTTTCCCCCTGATTAAGCTGCACGTCTTTCTTAGGAGCAACTAAAACAGTTTCGTGTTATATATATTATGTTGTAACTCGGTGTCATTAACTTTCTAAATACTCGGAGTTTCCCTGAATTGTATGAGTTTTTACTAATTTGTGAGAACAGTTGCTGGTATTTAACTTCAGAATAACAACCTTTAGTTTAACGTCTTGTTACTTGTCGTCCTTGTTATCAATGGAGTACCAAATTGTTTACGTGATATGTTTGAGCGGGACCTCGGTCAAAGGTCGTAGATTATACGCGTAACCGGAAGCCTTTGACAAACCTAAACAAGAGCAACGCGGAGCGTTGAAATGCGCCCTCGAATCCACCGCAAACGGTGTGCTTGTAGAAGAGTTTATTTGGAACATAAAAATGGGCACCATATGGCGCAAAATACGTCGAATCCATCTGAAAACTGGCATGTTTCATCAAAGCTCTTTCCAAATTTCATAAAAATCCGTGAAGGACCTTCCGAGAAACAGAGGAAAACGAAAAAATGAAATTGCCACTAAGAGGCAATAGGCGCAAAAAACATAACTGCCACTAAGAGGCGCCACAGTAGATAAAGTCGTCGGAAAATCATTGTCAGTCTTCACATTAGGAACATATATGCCAATTTCCACAACCATCCTTAAAGTGGTTTGGTTGACAGAGGGGTAGACACCAAATGACAAGACTCGAAAACAGTAAAAATGGCCATTAGGTGGCGCAAAATACCACGACTCGAACCAAAATATGGAGGATAACGTCAATTCACAAGTAAATAGCTATATGCCTAATTTTATGAAAATTCGTGGAGAACCTTTGAAGATGGAGGTAAACTTAAAAAACTAAAATTGCCACTAGGGGGCACACCGGTAGTCGTATCCATCCGAAAGTCATCATCATTTGTTGTGAAGTTCATATAAATACACTTGCTAAATTCAATAAAGATCTTGCAAACGGTTTAAGAGATACAGCCAAGGGCGTAAAAAACTGCCACTATGAGGCGCCACAGTTGTCGAAGTCGTCGGAAGATCATCATCAGCCCTCCTCTTCAAATTAGGAACATACAATCACCCTTAGAGTGGTTTGGTTGACAGAGGGGCAGACGCCAAAAAAAAAAAAACAGACTCATAAACAGTAAAAATGGCCACAAGGTGGCACAAAATGCCTCGAATTTAACAGAAAACAGGATGTTAGCGTCACCTCACTCATAGATGCCTATCTGCCAAATTTTATGAATATCCACCTTTTAAGATAAAGAGGCAAACGTAACGAACTAAAATTGCCACCACTAGGGGGGCACACTGGTAATGGAAGAAGTCCGAAATTCGTCATCTTCTGTCGTCAGCTTCATAGGAACACATCAGCCAAATCTCATCCAGATCCCGTGAGGGGTTTAGGAGATACAGACGCCCACTAGAGATGACAGCAATATGCGACCACATAAATATGTGAGCTCATAAAAGTGCAAATGAGGTCATAATCGAATCGGAAATCACGTTAGTGCTGACTTTGTCTTGCATGTAACCCACAAAAGGGACTGAAATAATAATAAGACATTGCGATGACCAAAAATAGTTCAACGGTATAATACAGTATCTTCTTAATCTAACACAATACAAAAATCCTCAAGTCTTTCATATACCATTGCTCAAGCACAATAATTTCACTAAATGTCCAAAAGTCCTGTGGTGCAACACCGTCAGCTCATGATTTTATTTTCTCCGCATACTGCCAGATCAAGTCTCCTATGTCATTCCTGCTGATGTTTGCATTCTTGAATATAGACTGTCGATCCGTGCCAGTGACACTCAAGACATGCAACGGGCGACAAAAACTGTTCGCTGGAATACGACGTTGACTCGTTCTTTTTTCATCACCATCGAACTGGTGACAAACGCGTTGCGCGTTACCATGCTACTTAATCCTACCGAGCAGTTGCTTTTTGCGCTCGTGAGTGGGAAAACCTTCGCTTGAATTCGTTCTCTTTTCTGCAAAATATTTCTGTCGGTTGTTCGTTCACGAGGCTGTCGATGTAAAGACCATTCACATCCAAGCCCTGAATATATGACATCATCTTCCGTCGTTTCTCCATATCAGTTTGGCGTGTTAACGTCTTTCTCGTGGTCCTCCCAAACTTTTCCGATTTTTCAAGAAAGTTTCTATACCAAAGGCGCACCTTTAGGAGTGATACCGATCGCTTTCGGGAACGAAATATCCCTCATCCTTCAGATTCTCGAAAACTGTGAGTGGTGTTGCACACGCTTTACGAGGAAAAACGCGCCCTACCTCTTTACGACATTTTTCTTGGTGTCTAACAACTCGGTACGCGGCATTCCAAACAAAAAACACATAGGTTGCGTTGGTAAGACCTGCAATCGTGATATACGAAAAATGATCTCCGTAAAAGTTGAGGAAACGTTCGTCGTCAAAATCATGATGGGGTTCGACAAAGCAAGCGAGCAATGACGCCATGTTCGATTTCTTCCAACTAGAATACATAGATGCGGATTTGAAACACAGTTAATATTTTTTCGAACATAACCGGAGGAAACTCTGTGAAACTGGTTCGATAAGATACCTTTTTGACTAAGATATTGATCATACAGTGGTCATTAGGCGAACGTAAGGTTTTCCTAAAATAATTCGCCTCGGGCCATATCAATTACACTTAAAGCAGATTCATGTTATCGTTCATGAGCCATTTGCTTTTAGACGATGTTCTGGAGGACTCGGATTCAAAGCCAGCACAAGTTGTCACCTTGCTACTTCAGGGTCAGTTTTCATATTTCAAAAACTGTGGATATCCGTTTACAATAAAGACAAACACGCCCAACCCTAACACAAAAAATGGGTGTATACAATTTTTCACTGAATAGACAGTGTGCGCAAACTGGGATGAATGTCCCAGAGACGTTATCTACTCTAAATCTAGTCTGTACATATTTCATGACATCATGTGTTGACACAAGGCTCCTTTTCCCAAAACACTTGCAGAACACAAATTCTTGTGTTTTTTTTTTGCTATTTAAAAATGATTTGTTATATTTTGATGAACCTGACTCAACAGACTTGCTGGAACTTATTGATTACCTTGCAATGTCCGGGTCCAACATCACGTTAGACTCGTGATTCAGATTTGTTTGACTTGGGTCTAAAATCATATTTTTACATATCTTCGAAATTTTTTATCAAAACGAGTCACCAGTTTAGACCGACTTCTTGTTTGTGTACTTAAAAGAGTTGCGTTTTCTATTGCAGTGCATCAAACCATCTAACGCAATAGCTTTAACTGGATCGCTTAGAGAAGGACCTCGGTCCAAGGAAACGAAGACGAGGTCGAATCGGAAATCACGTGACTGCTGACGTGTTCAGGTAGGTGAGGGCGTGGTACTCTTGTTTTGTAATACTTAAACGCTGACCCATCATGTGCTGTTACTTGCGATGAGGTTATACTAACCAGTTTAGACCGGTTTCTCGTTCGTGTACTTAAAGGGTTGCGTTTTCTATTGCAGTGCATCAAAGCGTTTGTAGAAGCAGAGATCACCCGAAATGAACAAGTGACCCGACGTTAATGACTTTACACAATGGCATGCAACATAACTCGGTTGCTATTCAACTGCCAACGGGACGGTAAAAGTTACAGAATAAACGACGAGGCAGAAAAAATGTAGAGATAAAGTAAACCGCTTATTGCTTCAGTTAGAGCGGTATGAAAGAAAGGACCTTTCCGCACAAATGTTATAATGGTTAAGACATACATCGAGGTGTGCGAATATTATTACAACCATCACGAGATAGACGCCTTCTTCTTTCTGACACTGGAAGAGGACGTGACGAAAGTGATTAAAACAATAGAAGATGAGCGGCGACGACACTGTTGGATTTTACGCAACTGTCAAGAGGCTATGAACATCATGTATAAATACGTGACCAATTCAAAAATGAGTCGGTTGGCGATCCGTCACCTTAATATTACGTGCAGACACCTCTTGCTATGCACACAGGTCAACGTTATGCCCAGAAGGCTATGGAGACGCGTTACACAATTTGTACAACAATGTGACTATTATGTAACTAATGGTCATCTGACTGAGGCATCTTGGTTTTTGAACGAGAAATGAGCGCGGACCATATTTACAACGACCTCATAGACTGTGACTACGAGAGAGCGGACGACCTTTTACGGAACTATGTCGGAGGTGTTCCCATATGGTATTCGGATTCGTCTTCGGATTTACTTTTATTTTATTCATTTTTTTCAGCAATGAAAGAACTCTGCTGCAATATTTGTGGAAAGACGTTCCCTACGCCCCGAGGCCTACGGGGGAAGGCACGCTTGCGAATTTTGCGGCATCACCTTCAACCGAAGGGACAATTTCGCGAGACATCGGTGCGGCCGAAATCAGTATGACGGCCCCCAACACGGCTCTACCGTCAGCGAGGCGTCTACGTCATCGAAAGAAAACGTCATCGCTGACGCTCCGGGGGAGCCAACTGATATTCAGGAAAACATCGATCCCGCTAGTCACAATCATGAGTGCACAGAATGACGCCCGACAGACATCGCCTGCTGGGGAGAAACCCAGTGCTGACGACCACCCGACCGTATCGGCCCAGTGGAATGCCAGACCGATCGAGATGCAGCAATTTGTCCGTCGTATGTATCCTGCCTTGGATCCGGACACTAGAGAGGGCCATGAGCAGGCCTCTGTGTGATCAGTATACACCGTAGTAGTACTACCGATCTTCACAGTAGAAGTCTTATAGTACGATAGATAGTCGCCAGAAAGGTGGTGGTTATTAACATTGACTATTGTTTCGATATCTAAAGGAACTTATGAAACTATTGCAGGAAAAATGGCCGAACCGATGTACAAAACGTTACCAGCTGTCCGGTTAGATGCAACAGTGGAAGGGCAATGGAAAGTCTTCCGCGTCGACCCTACAGCGGACACCACTGTGTTGTCGCTAGCAGATTTTGCGAGCGTGCAATACGTGGGTAACCGGATTCTAAAGGGACTGCCGTGCGACAGACAGTCG
This sequence comes from Phoronis australis, assembly GCA_002633005.1. Classification (NCBI taxonomy): domain Eukaryota; kingdom Metazoa; phylum Phoronida; family Phoronidae; genus Phoronis; species Phoronis australis. The sequence goes on along the minus strand of NMRA01000070.1, from coordinate 201,168 downwards.
TTGGGCTGCCCATGAGAAAGCGACGCCCCATATGCCCAGGTCCGTTATGACCGAAGGGAATGTGTGGCAGACGTACCGGAGAGTCTATTGGCGTCAGACTTTTTCCAAACGCCGCAGACTCATCCGCTGCAGTTATGAATAGTTAAATAGTATGGAGGTGTAATGCGCTATATTCTTAGTTAGTTTGGTTTGAGGTGAAGTGTCACATAATTATACTTTGAATTGATTTAACCGAGTTGAAGAATGGCATAAATAATTAGTTAACGCGAGGTATGGTTTAGTAGCGTAATGTTGCATTGGTACGAGGTGTGATTTAACAATGTATATGTGTGTTATTCCATTATATTCGTTTCAATCGGACTGGTTTAGAGTGGTTGTGAGATTTGGTTTGTTAACTTGATTTAATGATCATTTGGAGACTGACGACTCCCTTTATTTTATTACCCACTTCGCTTATATCTCGTACAATTGTATAATGATCACCTACAGTAGAAATTTTACACTGTAAGAGAATTGCACAGATGCCCAAATAATTTTTATGTAAATTTTTGGCTTAACAAAAGGGGGGAGTGTAATATAATGAGGCTATGCCCTCCACGTGCATGCAAACATGTTTTGGATGCAAACCAGTTTTGGTCTTTGGCAGAACCTATCACATCACGGGTGTTATGTAATAAATTTCAGGGGATGTGCTACCTCTGTGGTAGTTAAATCCAGGAATAGTGTTCTGATGTTGAAAACCTAGGAACAGTGGCAGTTATGCAAGAATTTTCTAGGGGATGGTCAGTTAGCTGTTATATTTAGCTCGTTATAGTGAGATGGACATATATGTACATACAGAGTGGGTCCATCGTGTGATGCCACTAAGTTTAGTATTTAAAGCACTGGCTCTCGAGACAAGGGCAGACTGCCTTGGATCCACCATAGACCACAACCTCAGACTACGGGGCATGACTCCAGAGCTGGACGATAACTTAAGACTACAGACACAAAGCCGGGGCCAGACGAGCAACTTCGTGTGACCAAAAAGTCAAGGAGAAAGGACAACTGAGGTATAGACACTTATCACGGGCGTTGGTCTCAGCCTGTTTGTCAATTTGAACGGGCTAGTGATTGTTTTGGAGGGTTAGTTCTGTTGTGGCTTGTTTTGTGTTAGCGTGTGCGGTAGCTATAGGGAACCAGTGGCACTGTTGAATAGTAGTTTTTCCAGTAGGGATATCTTGTCTCAATTAGTTAGTCGTCAGTCTCACAACGTATTGTAATCTATTGTTTGTAAATCACAACACTGCAAATTAATAGACGTATTCTATTGTTAAAGTAATCGTGTGTTGTTTTGTTTGTTACCACGTGAGCGCCATCTGTCGGCTGCAACACGCATTGATATACCACAAGGTGAGGGTTTCGTCAATCTATTGGAATGCCCAGCAGACATATTTTACACTGTCTACAATTTCGGTAAGCAGCGCGGATTGGCGAACTTTTTCACGTCACTACTAGAGGTGAAAAAGGGAATCGATTACCATCACCCTGTGCTGCGTGCGGTGAACTTTTAACAAAAATTCCCTCCCCAAGTACTGGGTCTTCGGAACGCCTCCACAACAGTTGGAGATTAGCTGCTGCGAGACATTGGTGCATCCCCACTTGTAACATAATGAGGCTATGCCCTCCACGTCCAATTGAGGTTTTCAGTTTAGACCGGTTTCTTGTTCGTGTATTTAAAGGGTTGCGTTTTCTATTGCAGTGCATCAAAGCGTTTGTAGAAGCGGAGATCACCCGAAATGAACAAGTGACCCGAGGTTAGTGACTTTACACAATGGCATGCAACATAACTCGCTTGCTATTCAACCGCCAAAGGGACGGTAAAAGATACAGAATAAACGACGAGGCAGAAAAAAATGTAGAGATAAAGTAAACCGCTTATTGCTTCAGTTAGAGCGGTATGAAAGAAAGGACCTTTCCGCAAAATTGTTTATAATGGTTAAGACATACATCGAGGTGTGCGAATATTATTACAGCCATCACGAGATAGACGCCTTCTTCTTTCTGACACTAGAAGAGGACGTGAAGAAAGTGATTAAAACAACAGAAGATGAGCAGCGACGACACTATTGGATTTTACGCATTTGTCAAGAGGCTATGAACATCATGTATAAACACGTGACCATTTCACAAATGAGTCGGTTGGCGATCCGTCACCTTAATATTACGTGCAGACACCTATTGCTATGCACACAGGTCAACGTTATGCCCAGAAGGCTATGGAGACGCGTTACACAATTTGTACAACAATGTGACTATTATGTAACTAATGGTCATCTGACTGAGGCATCTTGGTTTTTGAACGAGAAATGAGCGCGGACCATATTTACAACGACCTCATAGACTGTGACTAAGAGAGAGCGGACGACCTTTTACGGAACTATGTCGGAGGTGTTCCCATATGGTATTCGGATTCGTCTACGGATTAACTTTTATTTTATTCATTTGTTTTTTTCAGCAATGAAAGAACTCTGTTGCAATATTTGTGGAAAGACGTTCCCTACGCCCCGATGCCTACGGGGGAAGGCACGCTTGCGAATTTTGCTGCATGACCTTCAACCGAAGGGACAAATTCGCGAGACATCGGTGCGGCCGAAATCAGTATGACGGCCCCCAACACGGCTCTACCTTCAGCGAGGCGTCTACGTCATCGAAACAAAATAACGTCATCGCTGACGCTCCGGGAGAGCCAACTGATATTCAGGAAAACATCGATCCCGCTAGTCACGCTCATGAGTGCACAGAATGACGCCCGACAGACATCGCCGGCTGGGGAGAAACCCAGTGCTGACGACCGCCCGACCGTATCGGCCCAGTGGAATGGCAGACCGATCGAGATGCAGCAATTCGTCCGTCGTATGTATCCTGCCTTGGATCCGGACACTGGAGAGGGCCATGAGGAGGCCTCCGTGTGAATTCAGACAATCAGTAGTAGTACTACCAACCCTCGCACTAAAGATTGCAATACATGGGTGGTTGACAATAAGGGTAGTACTTATTAACATTCAGAGTCATTATAGATGTATAAGACATACGGAACTATTATAGGAAATACAAGATGGAAGACGCCGGACCAACTTACAAAACCCTACCGGCCGTATACCTGGACGCGTCGGTGGAGGGACACTGGATTTGTTTTAGGGTAGACCCAAGTGCCGACGTTACAATTTTATCTTTGGAGGACTTCGCCAAGGTCTTGGAAGGCATGACGCGGCACCTGGAGGGACTTCCCTGCGACAACCAGTCGTGGGGCTGTCCGCGTGAGGCGGACGTCACCTATGCCCGGGTCCGCTATGACCGGCGGAGCCGTCAGGTTGACCTCATCGATGTTTACATGTTGGAGGTGGAGATAGGGGGGCAGCCGACCAGGCACATGCCCGTGGCTGTAGAGGATATCCCTGAGAGTCTGCTGGAGGCTGCTTTCTTCCACACGCCGCATACTCACCCGCTTCAGCTGTAGGCAGGTGTCGGTAGTAATATATGTTATATTCTTAGTTGATTTGGGGTGGAGTGTCGCATAATTACGCTTTGCGTTGATTTATTGAGTTGAGGAATGGTTTGGTAGCGTAATGTTGGATTGATACGGGTTTATTAATGTATATGTGTGTGATTTCATTATATTCGTTTAATTGCATTAGTTTAGAGTGGTTGTGAGGTTTGGTTTGTTAATTTGTTTAATGATAATTTGGAGACTGACGACTTCTTTTGTTTTATTACTGTTTAGGCTTTATATCTCGTACAATTGTATAATAATCGCCTGCAGAAACTTTGTACTGTCAGGGAATTGCACAGTTGCCCAAAAATTTATTAAGTAAATTTTTGGCTTAACAAAAGGGGGGAGTGTAATATAATAAGGCTATGCCCTCCATGTGCAATAACTTTCAGGGGATATGCTACCTCTGTGGTAGTTAAATCCAGGAATAGTGCTCTGATGTTGAAAACCCAGGAATAGTGGCAGTTATGCAACAATACAGGAATAGTGGCAGCTATGCAAGAATTTTGAGTCATAGGGAGATGGACATACATGTATATGTACATGCAGAGTGGGTCCATCGCGTGGTCAGTTAGTTCGTTATATTCAGCTCGTAATAGAGAGATGGACATATATGTACATACAGAGTGGGTTCATCGTAGTAGTACTACTGAACCTTACAGTAGAGTACGCTAGATAGTCGCCAGGAAGGTGGTGGTTATTGACATTCCGAATAGTCACAAGATATACGTAACATTTATATATATATATAAAATATGGAACTATTACAGGAACACGATCAACAATGGTAGCTCAGCAACAGGAAGTTGTATACAAAACTTTGCCGGCGGTACGACTGGATGCGTCGGTGGACGGCGAGTGGATCATGTTCCGCGTGGATCTGACCGCTGATATGACTGTCCTATCATTAAACGACTACGCTGGGGTCTGGTATTCACGGAACCGTGCGTACGAGGGGCTCCAGGGCGACAGTCAGGCGTGGGGCGGCCCACGTGCGATGGGAGTAGAGTACGCCCAGGTTAAATACGCTAACCGGGGTCGTACAACCGACGTAATTGGTATATTTTGCTTGGAAGTGGAGTTGGGGGACACCCTCCGAGACGCATGCCCGTAGCGGTGGCAGACGTCCCTGAAAGTCTGCTGGCGGCAGACTTCTACCGCACGCCACAGGTCCACCCCCTTCAGTTAGTTTAGTTTGGGGTGGCACCTTCACGTTTAGTTAATCAGTTATGATATGTAATATTTTGGTAGATTTGATTTGAGGGGAACTATGACATAATTATAATTTTAATAGATATAAAGTATATTTGTTTATGTAATAAGGGGTTGGTATAAAGTTCGGTTTGGTGACAGAAACATACTGTGTGTGTGTGTTCCATTATATTAATTGTTGGGATAGTTTATTGTGGTTGATATTTCGTTGTGAGATGCTGTTTGTTAACCTGTTTAACGATCACCTGGAGGCTGACGACTTCCCTTGTTTTATCATTCATTTTTTTGTATCCATTGCAGTTGTATGGCGATCACCTGGGTGAAACTTTACATTGTCGGAAAATCCACGACTTCCCAAAAATTTATTGTGTAAATGTTTTGGCTTAACAAAAGGGGGGAGTGTAATATAATGAGGCACTGCCCTCCACGTGCATGCAAACATGTCTTAAAATATTCCCAGGGTATGTGCATACTTCTGTTTTGTGTTCTCCACGTGCATGCAAACACGTCTTAGTCTATTCCCAGGGAATGTGTATACTTCTGTGGTAGTTGAGATTCCTAAAGGATGTACATACCTCTAGAGTGGCAATTATACGGAGATTACTCAGAGGATAGGCATATCCCTGGTGTAGCAAATCTGAGAATAGTGGCATTTATGCAAGAATTTTCTATAGGATAGTCAATTAGCTGGTTATAAGAGAGATGTACTAAAAGAGGTGGGACCATCACGTGATGGCTCCAAAGGTATTATTTAAGACACTAACAGAAGCAGACCAACCAGGCCGCACCGAACAGGCCAATTTGAGTCTTCGAAAACTGTAAAGTCACGATCTCCAGACAGTGAACGGCAGGGACGCAGGACCGGACGGAAAACCCACGAGTCAAGTCTAAAGTACATAACCGAGGTATGGACATTTAACACAGGTGTTGGTCTCAGCCTGTTAATCAATTCGAACCAGTCTAGCGATTGTTCTAGAGGGTTAGTTCTGTTGCGACTTGTAATGTGTTTGCATGTGCGGTTGCTACTGGTAACTAGTGACGTTGTTTAGTACTTTCTCTAGCAGTGATATCTCGTCTCATTCAGTTAGTCGTCAGTCTCACAATTTATTGTAAACTATTGTTTGTAAATCACAACGCTGTAAATTAATAGACGTATTTTATTGGTTGAGGTATTCGTGTGTTGTTTTACTTACTACCACGTGCGCGCCATCTGTCGGCCACAACACACATTGATATACCACCGTGACACCGAAGGGAATGTGTGGCAGACATAGTTGATATCTTCTCGCTTGAAATAGAAATACAAGGGAGACGAACCAGGCATATGCCTGTAGTGGTGGCGGACGTACAGGAGAGTCTATTGGCGTCAGACTTTTTCCAAACGCCGCAGACTCATCTGCTGCAGTTATGAATAGTTAAATAGTATGGAGGTGTAATGCGCTATATTCTTAGTTAGGTTGGTTTGAGGTGAAGTGTCACATAATTATACTTTGAATTGATTTAACCGAGTTGAAGAATGGCATAAATAATTAGTTAACGCGAGGTATGGTTTAGTAGCGTAATGTTGCATTGGTACGAGGTGTGATTTAACAATGTATATGTGTGTTATTCCATTATATTCGTTTCAATCGGACTGGTTTAGAGTGGTTGTGAGATTTGGTTTGTTAACTTGATTTAATGATCATTTGGAGACTGACGACTCCCTTTATTTTATTACTCACTTCGCTTATATCTCGTACAATTGTATAATGATCACCTACAGTAGAAATTTTACACTGTAAGAGAATTGCACAGATGCCCAAATAATTTTTATGTAAATTTTTGGCTTAACAAAAGGGGGGAGTGTAATATAATGAGGCTATGCCCTCCACGTGCATGCAAACATGTTTTGGATGCAAACCAGTTTTGGTCTTTGGCAGAACCTATCACATCACGGGTGTTATGTAATAAATTTCAGGGGATGTGCTACCTCTGTGGTAGTTAAATCCAGGAATAGTGTTCTGATGTTGAAAACCTAGGAACAGTGGCAGTTATGCAAGAATTTTCTAGGGGATGGTCAGTTAGCTGTTATATTTAGCTCGTTATAGTGAGATGGACATATATGTACATACAGAGTGGGTCCATCGTGTGATGCCACTAAGTTTAGTATTTAAAGCACTGGCTCTCGAGAGAAGGGCAGACTGCCTTGGATCCACCATAGACCACAACCTCAGACTACGGGGCATGACTCCAGAGCTGGACGATAACTTAAGACTACAGACACAAAGCCGGGGCCAGACGAGCAACTTCGTGTGACCAAAAAGTCAAGGAGAAAGGACAACTGAGGTATAGACACTTATCACGGGCGTTGGTCTCAGCCTGTTTGTCAATTTGAACGGGCTAGTGATTGTTTTGGAGGGTTAGTTCTGTTGTGGCTTGTTTTGTGTTAGCGTGTGCGGTAGCTATAGGGAACCAGTGGCACTCAGTTGAATAGTAGTTTTTCCAGTAGGGATATCTTGTCTCAATTAGTTAATCGTCAGTCTCACAACGTATTGTAATCTATTGTTTGTAAATCACAACACTGCAAATTAATAGACGTATTCTATTGTTAAAGTAATTGTGTGTTGTTTTGTTTGTTACCACGTGCGCGCCATCTGTCGGCTGCAACACGCATTGATATACGACAAGGTGAGGGTTTCGTCAATCTATTGGAATGCCCAGCAGACATATTTTACACTGTCTACAATTTCGGTAAGCAGCGCGGATTGGCGAACTTTTTCACGTCACTACTAGAGGTGAAAAAGGGAATCGATTACCATCACCCCTGTGCTGCGTGCGGTGAACTTTTAACAAAAATTCCCTCCCCAAGTACTGGGTCTTCGGAACGCCTCCACAACAGTTGGAGATTGGCTGCTGCGAGGCATGGGTTCATCCCCCCTTGTAACATAATGAGGCTATGCCCTCCACGTCCAATTGAGGTTTTAATCCGATGTATGTATCCTGCTTAGAATCTGACTACTGAAGACGGTCAGGAAACCTCCGGGAGACTTCGAACAATCAGTAGCACCGTGGTAGCACTACCGATCCTTACACTAGAGGCCACGAAGTACGCTAGATAGTCGCCAGAAAGGTGGTGGTTATTATCATTTGACTCTTGTATTTGATACCTAAAAACTTCTTTTCGAGTGAGGTGTAATATTGGCATAGTTTAGTTAATACGAGATGTAACGTATGATATCCTTAGTTTGATTTGAGGTGGAGTGTGACATAATTATATTTTTAGTTGGCACGAGGTGTAGTTAGCAATATAATGTTGGATTGGTACAAGGTACCGTTTAGTAATATATGTATACGTGATTTTCCGATATTCGTTTTAATTGGACTAGATCTACAATGGACCAGACCACGGTTGAAACTTCGACTACAGACCTCAAAGACCTCGGACCATCAGACGACAGTACCAGACCACGAACAGAAGAAAGTTCCTACAGCTTGAGGTATAGATACTTTGGCACGGGCGTTGATCTCAGCCTTTTAGTCAATTTGAACCAGTCTAATGATTGATCTAGAGGGTTCAGTTCTGTTGTGACTCTTGAAGTGTAAACGCGTATGGTATTTACTGGTGACTAGTGGCACTATAGATTAGTAGTTTCCCTAGTAGAGATATCTTGTCTCAGTCAGCGAGTCGTCAGTCTCACAACTTATTGTAATCTGTTGGTTGTTAATCACAACGCTGACACTCAATAGACGTATTTTATTGGTTGGTGTATTCGTGTGTTGTTTTATTTGCTACCACGTGCGCGCCATCTGTCGGCCACAAGAGTACTCTGCTAATTGCTTCAGTAAGATGGTTAAGGCTTACACCGAGGTATGCATAAATTATTGTAACTTCTCCTCGTTGTACAATCTGCTTTTTGGTTTTCAGATGCGCCTTCATCTTCTTCTTCGTTAGGGAGCTCCACCGATTCAGCAACACCGACGGTGAGTGTCCCGCGTGTGGTAGGTGGTGCTGGTGAGGGGAGGTGGTCCTGGATGGTGAGTAACGAAGAGGCCAAACGTATCGTGTGGACTGGTCACGGAGAGAGATGGTGTTGCGGCAACACCGGGAGGCGGAAAGCTTGTAACGACAGCACACAATAGCTCAGTTCGTAATCAGCTGGACAAAGGGAGGTGGTCCTGGATGGGGAGTACCGAAGAGACCAAACGTATGGTGTGGACTGGTCACGGAGAGAGATGGTGGTGTGGCAACACCGGGAGGCGGAAAGCTTGCAATGACAGCACACAATAGCACAGTTTGTAACAAGCTGGACAAAGGGAGGTGGTCCTGGATGGGGAGTACCGAAGAGGCCAAACGTATGGTGTGGACTGGTCACGGAGAGAGATGGTGGTGTGGCAACACCGGGAGGCGGAAAGCTTGCAATGACAGCACACAATAGCACAGTTTGTAACAAGCTGGACAAAGGGAGGTGGTCCTGGATGGGGAGTACCGAAGAGGCCAAACGTATGGTGTGGACTGGTCACGGAGAGAGATGGTGGTGCGGCAACACCGGGAGGCGGAAAGCTTGCAACGACAGCACACAATAGCACAGTTTGTAACAAGCTGGACAAAGGGAGGTGGTCCTGGATGGGGAGTACCGAAGAGGCCAAACGTATCGTTTGGACTGGTCACGGAGAGAGATGGTGGTGCGGCAACACCGGGAGGCGGAAAGCTTGCAACGACAGCACACAATAGCACAGTTTGTAACAAGCTGGACAAAGGGAGGTGGTCCTGGATGGGGAGTACCGAAGAGGCCAAACGTATCGTTTGGACTGGTTACGGAGAGAGATGGTGGTGCGGCAACACCGGGAGGCGGAAAGCTTGCAACGACAGCACACAATAGCACAGTTTGTAACAAGCTGGACAAAGGGAGGTGGTCCTGGATGGGGAGTACCGAAGAGGCCAAACGTATGGTGTGGACTGGTCACGGAGAGAGATGGTGGTGCGGCAACACCGGGAGGCGGAAAGCTTGCAACGACAGCACACAATAGCACAGTTTGTAACAAGCTGGACAAAGGGAGGTGGTCCTGGATGGGGAGTACCGAAGAGGCCAAACGTATCGTTTGGACTGGTTACGGAGAGAGATGGTGGTGCGGCAACACCGGGAGACGGAAAGCTTGTAACGACAGCACACAATAGCACAGTTCGTAATCAGCTGGAAAAAGGGAGGTGGTCCTGGATGGGGAGTACCGGAGAGGCCAAACGTATCGTGTGAACTGGTCACGGAGAGTGTAATATAATGAGGCTATGCCCTCCACGTGCATGCGAACAATTCGAGCAATTCGTCCGGCGTATGTATCCTGTCTTGGATCCGGACACTGGAGAGGGACATAAAGAGGTCTCCGTGTGAATTCAGACAATCAGTAGTAGTACTACCAATCCTCGCACTAGAGACAACAATACCGGGTGGTTGGCGGAAAGAAGGCGGTTATTAATATTTGACTCTTACATTTGATACCTAACGTATGGAACTTACAGGGAACACAAAATGAAAGACGCCGGACCAACCTACCAGACCCTGCCGGCCGTACACATGGACGCGGCGATAGAAGGGCAATGGATTTTTTTAGGCTGGACCCAAGTGCTGACGTCACTGTCTTGTCTCTGGAGGGCTTCGCCAAGGTACTAGAAGTCATGACGCGGGATCTGATGGGACTCCCCTGCGACAATCAGTCGTGGGGCTGCCCACGTAAGACCGACGTCACATATGCATGGGTCCGGTACGACCGACGGAAGCGTCAGATTGACGTAATCGACGTTTATATGTTAGACGTAGAAATAGGGGGGCGGCCGACCAGGCATATGCGCGTAGCTGTAGCAGATATCCCCGAGTCTGCTGGCGGCCGATTTCTTTCACGCGCCGCAGACTCACCCGCTGCAACTCTAGGCAGATGTCGGTATAATTCATGTATAGTTCCACAAAGAATAAAGTTCGACAAGGGGCGTGATTTCGCCATATAATTTCAAAACAGATGAGGTGTAATTTTGTCATAGTTGTGTTGATACGAGGTGTAATGCGCTATATTTTTAGTTAGTTTGATTTGAGGTGTAGCGTCACATAACTACACTTTCAGTTGATTAAACTGATTTGAGGTATAGCATAAATATTTAGTTAGCACGAGCAATAGTTTAGTAACGTAATGTTGCATTGGTACGGTATAGTAACGTAATGTTGCATTGGTACGGTATAGTAACGTAATGTTGCATTGGTACGGTATAGAAACGTAATGTTGCATTGGTACGGTATAGTAACGTAATGTTGCATTGGTACGGTATAGTAACGTAATGTTGCATTGGTATGGAGTATGGTTTAATAATGTAGATGTGTGTGATTTCATTATATTCGTTTTAATCTGACTAGTTTAGAGTGGTTGTGGGATTCGGTTTGTTAACTTGTTTTAATGATTATCTGGAGACTGACGACTCTCTTTGTTTTATTACTCACTTCGCTTATATCTGAGATCTCGCACAATTGTATAATGATCGCCTGTAGAAACTTTATACTGTCAGGGCATTGCACAGATGCCCAAATAATTATTATGTAAATTTTTGGCTTAACAAAAGGGGGGAGTATAATATAATGACACTATCCACTGCACGTGCATGCGAACATGTTTTGGTCTTTAGCAGAACTTATCACGGATGTTGTGCAAGAAATTCCAGGGATATGCTACCTCTGTTGTAGTAAAAACAGGAATAGCGGCAGTTATGCAAGAATATTCTAGGGGATAGTCAGTTAGATCGTTATATTTAGCTCGTTATAGGGAGATGTACATATATGTACGTATAGAGGTGGGTCCATCACGTGATGCCACTAAGAGTAGTATTTAAGGCACTGGCTCTTGGGACCAGAGCAGACCGGATCTACCATAGACCACAACCTCAGACTACGGGGCACGTTTCCAGAACCAGACCACAACTTAAGACTACAGAACCAAAGACGGGCCAGGCGAGCAACATCGTGTGACCAAAGAATCAAAAGCTGTGATATTTGCTTTTACCAGATGTTACGGTAATCCCGAGTAAAAATTTCCTCAATTCAGATTACACTAGGATAAATCGAAATCAAATTACCACAAATTTCTCTAGATTACCACCGCCTCCCATTTGGCCTGAATAAAATATTTTCAAGTTTTTAATTAGCATTCAAAATGTAACACAATGGCAATCTGATCATAGCTGAAACACGAGATCATCTTTCAGAGTTTAGACGCAAAGATCTTATTAACCATTGCAAGACGAGATGGGCTCATTGCCTTTGGATATCACCTCCACAAGTACAGAGATTTGTTCTCCAACTGGTCATAGCTAATTTCGCCTCACCATGACGCCATATAGTGTACAAGGAATGAATAGCCATACGGTGTTCTGACAACTTTACGCTCAATATCTTCGTCAAAGTAGTATCCTATCGAATCAGTTTCACAGATTTTTGCTCAGTGATGTTCAGGAAATAGTGAACGTGTTTCTAACCTGCATCTATGCATACGCGTTGGAAGAACCCGAAGATGGCGTCATTGATCGCTTGCTTAGTCGAACCCATCGCGAGTTTGACGACGAACGTTTTTTCAACTTGTATGAAAGCCATTTTTCGTATATTCACGAATTCAAGACGCACAGAGGGTCTTACCATTGCAACATCTGTGGTTCTTTTTGGAATACCGCGTACCAAGTAGCTAGACACCAACAAACATGCGATCGAAGGGTCAGGCACGGTTTTCCTGTTAAACCGTATCCAACACCACTCACAGTTTTCGAAAAAGTGGTGGAAGAGGGATATGTCGTTCCCAATAAAAATTCCTACCACCCCTAAAGGGCCTCTTTTGATATAGAAACAATCATGAAATTAACGGAAACAGTTGGAGTGCCTAAACTAACATGAGAGAAAGAACACGAGGTCACCAGTGTTTCTGTGGCAGGTAAACGTCGCTGGATTTGAAGGTCGACTGTGTTTTGCATCTAATGGTGACCCAAAGTAGTGGTTAAAATGAATCAACATCTTGCATTATTAGTGACCTCCCATACCGCCTTCTTTGTGATGAGAAGTTTGCGTTGGTCTTCGAAGATTTCAGGCCACGACTCGGGGGTATGTGGCAGACGACGTTGGAGTAGATGACGCTTACGAAAGCGACAATGATAAACCAACCTCTTCCTCGTCACTTCCTTTTGACCGCCGAATTTGGTGGTTACCTGAAACAGAGTCCGGCCATTGCTTCAATTCGAGAAATTACGATCTGAGCTGCCTACAAGTGTTGCGTTTTGTGAACAAATGCCAACTGTTACGATAACTTTAGGTGTTCAAAAACAGATCATTTTCTGTTTCAAGACATTGTGTATTACCTATAAGCTGGTTGCGGTTACGTGAAATTTTTTAACGTGTGCGAGACCACAAAAGAAAAAGGTTTCTTTTCCTACGAATGTGTAATCAGTTCGAGGAAACGACTCCTACACCCCCCCCCCCTTGGCTTTGATTTTGAAAAGGGAGACAATACGTGACAAAGATTACACCCTGTATCTTAATGACGCTTTTTGAGGAAAAATACCAAGACTTGTACCTTATTTTCAAACGTAAATCGCTGTGTGAGTATTGTCTTTCACAGGTACCACGAATAGAGAGAGATGTTAATACCCAAAAGGGTAATTGAGAGAGCGGGAAAACAACCGAAGACGGTTACAAAAATTCTGGGTTTCGATGTGAGAACTCATTCGCCATCATGTCTCCCACGGCCAAACCCAAATTTATGAGACTTGTTTGGTAGAAATACGAATGGATAGAAAATTCAGGTTAGACAACTTCAGGGTATTTATTAGTCAGTTCGCGGATAGTACAGTATATATTATATGTTTCATCGTTGCCGTGTATGAAGCATGCACTTAATTGCTAATTTGTTTGACAATAACACGGATTAATGACTACTCCGTCTGAAATAGAATTCCTTGGAGGATTATTGTAATGTAGCTTGTATACGTACCGGTATATAACTATATTCAACGTCGAAGCGTTCATTGAAACCACGCCCATTCGATACAATATCGGCATTTTCCGTACGACGTTACACAGGATAACGTCACACGGAAAAAGACGAACTTCGTATCGAATGAGCAGGATAGTAAAACTTATGATATTACTTCTAAAAATATTAGCTGACTAAACAAATGTTAATGCTTGCTTTCGAAACAATAAAAATATTTGAAGAATCGTACTTATAAACTCACCACAGATGAAGTGTTGGTAAACCTTTAGACAACTTCAGGGATAGTTCTACAAAACGGAAAAAACGGGTCTTGAAAAGGAGTCTTGAATCTTGAGTATAAATTAGACGAATGACCAAACAAAAAAAAACTCGGTACCACGCACACAAAATGAAATTTAAAAATTACTGCCGCTGAAAACAAACACGATAGACTAATTAACAGGGAAGTACAACAGGACGCTTCACGTTTTAACATTGGAAAACAAGAAATAGGGTGAATAGTCTTTTGAAATTCGCTGTTTGGGGATTTTTTCGAATTAAAGTTTAGAAAAAAACTTCAAACAGTTGAGTTAGAGAGGTACCTATAGTCAACTCACCAAAGTGTTTCTCTTCATCTTGAAGATAGAGGAAATGAAGCAAGTGGTTCTGTGGTCCATGGTTTTTATACTTCCGTCGATGTGATGCATATTCATGCCGGATGCCTGCTGTACTGGGATGGAAGGCGCTAGTGTAGTGACGCAACCCAATTCATCTGCAAGTACAAGTAACCTGCAGTGACAGCTGGTCTTACTTCTGCTAATAACGAGAACGGTCTTGTAGTGATGGTTTTCTGTACGGGTGCAGATGGTGTCCTTTGAGCTAATAATGATAACGGTCTTATTTGAACTAATAATGATATGACGGTCCAATTTTGCATTAGATATGACGGTCTTAGAGGGTAATGTTAGTTTGACCTGTCATTCTGCTCTCATGGTGTTGACGCTATTCATATACCACGACAGCGGTGTTGCAGACAGGGTGACAGAACGGCATACGCTCATGTAGTTAATGTCCTTGGCATCAGCAGATACTATCTGCAATTGATAATTCTGCAACTGAAATGTTAAAGAAGTTTTTACTATCTGCAATTGATAATTCTGCAACTGAAATGTCTTGGCATGCTCCTAACTGTGCTAATTTAGAGCAGGAACTAAACGGCAATGCTCCCTGAACATCATCTACGCTAAAAACTTACAACATCTCTGTGGCGCTTTTTATTGCCCATCTTACCAGAGATTACCTATTATACTTATTTACCTGTATTCATTTTATTGTAATTGTACTAGTCATAATAAATGACCTTATATCGCCTACATCAGTCTCCTTTCAGCTCTGGTAACGAGCTTGCGACGCACGTATCATTTATCTATTATCCGGGACATATGTCGATCATAAATGGTATTTCACTCGTTAAATATATTTATGTGAGCATATGGACTCGCCTTACTCCTTTTCCCCCTCATCTTGGTCTATTCCATTATTCCCTTGTGCAGGACTACACGACGTTTTTCCAGCCTTTGCATTGGTCTGTTGTTATCACGTGCCTCGAGTTTGGTCAGCTCTTGGCTCTTATAGGCTGATGATTGTCACGTGTCTTTAGGGACGTTTTTCTTTGTTATTGTAACCTCGCTTTCAATTCACTTTGTTCCGGCCACATTGTCGTACGTCAAAAACTCATTCAATTTTCCCACCCTCTTCCTCCCAGTTTTCGTCATTCTCTCGTACTTCCACGTGGCCGGCGCTTTTTATTGCCCATCTTACCAGAGATTACCTATTATACTTATTTACATGTATTCATTTTATTGTAATTGTACTAGTCATAATAAATGACCTTATATCGCCTACATCAGTCTCCTTTCATCTCTGGTAACGAGCTTGCGACGCACGTATCATTTATCTATTATCCGGGACATATGTCGATCATAAAAAGTAAATGTGAAAACAAAAAAATCCAAATAGGTGACCTTTGCACTAATGATGCAATACGGGGGGATCACATGGCCTGCATATAATGCCTGCATCAAGCAGGTTATTACCCAACACCAAACCTCGATAATACTTATTGGATACGGTTAAGTGATTTTTGAACAAATCATTTTCGCCGCGAAACTGTTGAAAATTTAGCAACTTTCAACTTACTTCGTATGAACATAAAACTTTTAAGAAGAGGAGGGTTTAAAATGAATAAAACAATATAGTATCTTTGACAAAGAAATGGTGGTATTTTAAACTACTTCGCGTCTTATTGTAACAAGGTCGACATGTTAATGTAAATAAAAGCTTGCTTAATTGAGTGAATGTGTTTGCGTGTGAAAGTCTTTCCCCTTTCCTTATCCTTTACCTCTAAAATATTCCCAAACACTATGTGTTATTTTCAATAAAATGCTCATTTGTTATGCATGCTGCATTGTTATTTATGTTGCAAGGATATGCAGCTGAGGCCACCCAATCTAAGCCTTATTCACTGGAACGGATAAACTTTGATTTCTAAGTACACTAGCGTCACCTCTGGTCGTGGTCTCTTTCTATCCACACTGTATTTCCTGCATCAGTACTCAGCACATAACAGATGTTGCGATAGTCTAACCCACTACGAAACTAGTTTACATCATGAGGTTGATATTATAATCACCGAAGACAGGAATGAGGCCTTTTAATGTTTAACCTTGTATTAATAACAAAGTACATTCCACTGACTTTCTAAAACGCTCTGAGGTGGTGGCGTGTTACAACTATTATTAAAACCTCTTGGTCTATTTACACCGCCTCTTGTCTGTTTACACTGTCAGTGTAAATAGTCCAAAGTGGTAATCCTGTCAAAGTAATATTTGCCTAATGCCCAGTATTTTCCTTTGTCTATGCTAGAAGAGAAACACGAAGCGGGTTTAACATATGCTTCGCACTAACATGCCAGCAAACCTTATGTAATCCAACACGTATTGGATTAAATAAGTTTTCATGAGGCCTTCATGTACGCGAGTTTTACAAAGACTGGACAGGCATATATGTGCCTTTTGTAATTCTACAGGGTCAACTAAGTAAGCTTTTACCAAACTGGCAGTCATTCACGTGAAAAGAAACCTATTATTTTTAAACGCGCATCAGTAACAAAGAATATTGTAACACGCCGTTACTACATGGATCGCGCGTGTTTGAGCGAACGAGGAGAGGCGGAGCTAGTGCGCGATCGATGCCTTAATTATTTTTTTCTAGTTAAATTGGTTTGCTTGGCACAGGCCTGTTGGTAGGGAATTTTCAATAGTCAGCTACACAGGCATCTACATACGTCAAGACGCACTTGCGTAACACCAAACTCTCTCAAAATTAAATTATCATGTCTCAGTGCTAATTAGAACAGCATAGCTAAAACAGACTGGAATAAAGAAACCAGTAGATTTTCTGAAATTAGATCAATGAGCAGTAACAAGGTAAATCCAACTTTAGCAGCAAGGAATCATCAGCGTCAAAACTAAAACAGATCAACATTAAAGAGCCCTTGGATATTCTCAAAATGTAGCCATCATGCCTTGAAACAGAACGTAAAATGAATGGTTTAGAAAAAGAAACCAGCAGTTGTATTAAAGATACACTTACGCTCGCCACAAACCAACAGCGTTCGAAATACCGGGGCCAGTGGATTTACGGCCAGGCCGGTAAACTTTCACCTGTATAGGCCCTATGAGGATGTGGTCTCATATTCAAGTAACCAGCCCGTTGGCCAGCACATGAGCAGTAGTAGTATTATCTTCATTTAAAAGTCAGTGAGGTTTAACAGTGAAACATTAGCATAAGAAGTGCAATTATCCGACATTTTTTTAAAAATCTAAAAATTTAAACTACAAAAACTTAAAATACAAGCTAATTATACAGAACAGAAAATATATAGAACTAAAACATAAATATAAACATAAAAGTAGGTATACATACGGGGTACGTAGACATCTGCAGCAGATCTCACAGGAGCAGTTCTTAGAGAAAAAATCATCAGCCAGTGTGACAAATTCATTTTAAAGGTAGTACATTGTCTCATTGCCCATGGCAATGAGTTCCATAGTCAAGTACCCTTATGGGAGATAGAGTTACACCCGTAGGTCATGGTTGCAAATTTGAAATCCTCTAGAATTGAAGCAAAATCGGGTGCCAGAGTTTTTGATACATTGACCAGATTTTTAGATATTAGACGGAAAGTGACCAAATGACAGAAAGTGGCGTTCTTGCCCCAATTCACACGCAAAAATGCCACAAAATCAAGATCATAATGATTTTGTACATATATTTGGTATGGATAAGTAGAATATTGCGTAAGGAAATAGTTGAAGATAATCCCTGCGCATTTTGAAAAAAAAATCGAGGCAAATTTGGATTTTTTGAAAATTGAAAAATACGACATTTTAAAAAAACGAACTACATGCAACAATTTTTTTTCCATTTCTGTCACTTTCAGAGTCATTTCTAACTAGATAAAACCCCCTTTATTTACTTATTTCAGAAAGAAATCTGGAGATTTGACCAGTGTATACAACCCCCTAAAACGTTTTACATAGAGACAGTTTTCACCTCTGAGACCGTATCCAGACTCTCTAAATTCAAGCTTTCCTGACAAAGGACGTAAGGAGAGGGTGTTGTCATCAGCGTAATTATATAGCTTACAGTGACCGCTTACAGTGTAAAATATATTATTGATCCTGTACTAGGTCCTAGTGCAAACCAACGGCCTCCCAGAAAAGAAAGTACAAATGCTGAGGGCCTTTAAAAGTACCGTACTCACCAGTTAAAGCACAGCTACTCAAGCTTCAATATATAACCCAGTCGACGTGCTCGCTCATGACGGCCTGAACTCCCAAAGAGAGACTGCAAACAACCTACCGCCAGGAAAGTAAATAAAAGAAACATCCGGGGAACCATAAAACCGACAAATCACAAGACACCACAGGAAAGGACGACTGATGTTGACGATTTCAACAAGCAAGTATCACAGGCACTTTCATCAGCCGCTAGAAAAGACAAAGGCAACTGCAATCCAGCTGATCATATGGTTGCCTAGTAGCACGAAGAGATAACCATATCTCAATCTGGGAGCAATTTGTGTTACACATTTTATCTGCGACTACACACGTTCGCTGATCACCGTCATTTGTTAACATCACTAACACCGAGTGAATGCCATGACATCGAGATTTTCCTGATCAAATCGGCAACATTGGCACGACAAAGCGTCTCGGCCGACTTTTTGAAATTCACTTGTTTACCGCCCCAACCATGAGGCCTGCGCAAGTCTGATGAACCGCAAATGACATCCCCTCATTGCACTGTTTGTATTTACATTCTTAACTCTTACTGGTTCCTAGACTCACCTTGAAAAAATTCATTATCCTCAGCTCGGTACATGTGCGTAGACAGGAAAATAAAGCGACTGCGTCTGTAACCCGTGGCTCTTACGGCTTTCAGCGACGTGATGCCTATTCACAACACAAGGTTCATTCCGTAATACTGGCAGGTGACTGTACACCAGTAGGCTTTATTCATACCACGTACGTCCCGCCTTCACCAAATAGGGGAGCTTTCAGTATTATTAATAGGAACGAGGCTTATGTGGTAACATGACCCAATAATTATACCGAGTAGCAGGAAGTCATTACCAGACACGATGTTGACTAAAGACCCCTTGGACCGCTGACGTCACACATATGCCGGCAGCTGTGGCGAAAATCTTGTTCGTGGCTTTACTACAGTTGTTGTGTTTTAGAAAGTATGTTTTTGAGGTAAGAAGTGTCTAACGTATCAGAAAATAAATATTATTCCAATAAATTGTATAAAAACATGTAAATCCAATCCTCCCTTGACGACAAAACAGGGAGTTTCAATAATACTGGAAACGGGTGTTCGAGAAAGCCCTGCTGAAGACAACACGTGAAAATATTCAGATTTTAGCTGCAAAACCAGAATTTACAGACATTACTCAATCAAAGCATTTATTTTTATGAGTAACATTTCTGTGGCTGAATTTCCACTCAGGCTAGTCATTGGTGTTACATTTCACTTACCCGATCTAGGAATTCATCCGTCAGTCCAGGTGGATATATGGTTTGCCCTGTCAACCGGTTTTGGTTTTGCGGCTGTACCTAGGCCTAATATGTTAAATATGATTTTGAAAAATCGGGGCTTAACTGCGTCTGCGTTAAGGCTTAACTGCGTCTGCGTTAAGGTGTCTCTCCAGTTTACTACGACTAAAATACTCTACCAAAAGACCTGTGACATTTAAAGCGGCGTGGTTATGTAAGCACCTTTGCTGGCATAAAATGAAAGTTTATTTCACAAAAAAGTGCCAGGTACTACTTGTCGAACATAAGAATGCTAGGAAAAATTGGATTTTAGAATCATTAAGCGAAAATATTTCAGTGCAAAAATGTCCCTGGTTGGAAACGTGTACCACTGATCCGAGGTCTTTCAGGAATGGCAAACAAAGATGACTTTTAAAAAACAATTATCTTCGAGAAATAAATCCCTGCAATGTCGATAGAGATGAAATTTATTTAGCAAAACGAAAATGCATGAATCGAAACAGATTCTGTAACGAAAACAAATTTGCTACTGAATTGTCTCCGTCAGTATCATCATAGCCAAATATCTACACAATTATAGATTTCAGTTTAGTTAAAGCACGTTTTTTGAAAGTAGAATTTTGTTTCAATATTCTACTAATCTGCCATTGAGTCACGTGGCCGTACGTTTTTAGAACCGTTCAGCCAAAAAATAACATTGTCAGCAAAACAACGATATCAATGACATAGTGAAATTTTATTTTGCATAAATTTTGTTTTATATACCGAAATGTTCATGAT
Source organism: Phoronis australis (assembly GCA_002633005.1). NCBI lineage: Eukaryota > Metazoa > Phoronida > Phoronidae > Phoronis > Phoronis australis. Next base: position 180,552 of record NMRA01000070.1, on the reverse strand, counting down.
ATCTCAAAAACGCTGTTGCAGTTTTCTAAAATATTTATTTATCCCTTTCGTTTTCTGCAACTAAAATTTAGTTGATTTTCATGAAAAAAATTTTAAATAAATTTAATTCAAATTTCTTTCATGACAACCATTGAAATCATGTTTTTGATAGCCCTCTTGCAAAATTGGAACATTTTAAAAGCAATCCTTAACAGCGTAATGGAGATCAGCGCATTACGCACATGGCATCACAAGGTTTATGAATCCGATCGGCCATTTCTGAGATAGGGTGGTGGTTTCTATGTTCTTATTGGTAACGAAAACTTACTGAACCCTGTCACGACAAAGAATTTTAGGAGACGCTTTTACCCACCGAAACAGCTAAGTTGTCCGCCGGAGTCTTTGCCGATTGGCATGGGTACAACAGCAAGCACCGAGAGACCAGAGTTTCAATCAGGAGATGCTTGAAAAGTTTTCTCGGGGGTCATGGAATGTACACGTGTTTCGGCAAACTGATGTTTTGGCAACACCGGTTGAGCCAATTATGAGCAGCACCCAAATATGATTCGTCAGTGGAGACGGTCGGTACATAACGTTAGAAAATTCTCAATATGTTCCCATGGTTTCAGAATTAACGGATTACAGGAATTTACGGATTTGCAGGAATTCAAGAAGATAGCGCTCACGCCAAAAGCGAAAACAAACTTAGGATGTCATCAACAACGAGAAACCAAGTTGTCTTTTAAAGGCTAAAACGACCGCTGTCCAATTTTCTCGTTAATAGGGTAGACGCAAGGCCCTTTCATACTGACTTAAAACTCCGGTTTGAGCGGAGCGTTGTCGTAAACTGCGAAGTTAACTGATCCGTTCATACCGGCTTCGGTCGTTAACGGACATCGAAATGAAAGCGCTCCGAGGAGCTACACTTGGCGAAATTAACCAAAAAGATGACGATAAAGATGATGACGAATATGACGACGAAGGTGGCGTGGATAAACAATAGAAGTAATAATAACATACACATGACGAACGTAGAAGTCCGAAATCAGTAAGAAATAGGCTACAGTCTTGAGCGACACTTGGCGAAATTAACTGAAAAGACAACGACGGAGATGATGACGAACATGATGGTTGGGGCGATGATGATCAAACATCATGACATTCATATGACGAACTTAGATGTCATAAATCAGTAAGAAATAGGCTAGTCTTGTTCAATTGAAGCTTAACCAACATCTATGCAGTAAGAGCGCTCAACAAAGGAACAGCGCTATCAGAAAATCTCGAATAATTCAAAAAGTAGACGTCGTAGCGGAAAGTGGAAAATATCTTTTGAAAGCTCGTTCAAAACTCTATCTAAATTGATAGTATTACACAATTCCGTAAATTTTTCGAAAAAAATGAAATTTTGTGTTTTTTTAAGAAATTCAAAGTCAAATAACTCGAAAACGGTAAGTCTGAGAAAAAAATTGTTACAGGTCATTTGAAAGGCTATACTTCAAAGAATCCACATGCAAAAATTCACGTCATTCACTCTTCCCGTTTAAAATGGCACTCCAGCAAGACTGAAAATAGGTCAACATAGGCCAAATCCGCCATCTTGGAAGCAACTTCCAGTTTTCAGATCTGAATATAGAATGTCACAAGAAACTAACACCTGCATAAATTTGGAGGAATTACCCCTATAATGCGTTCTCTACAGGAGAAAACGTTTTTTTCCCAAAATCGAGGTGCGCATACGCGATTGCCGATATTTCCGCCATCTTTAACCGGAAGTTAACAATTTCCAGTACAGATGTAGCACGCGCCCTCTTCACTAATTGTACCGATTCTCAGCCCCGTACGTACAAAATTATGGGCTCCAGGAGCATTTGAATCTTAAAATGAAACAAAATGGCCGCCATATCCGCCATCTTGGACGAAAAACAATAGGCTTCCAGGACTTCCGAAACTACGTGTTATGTGTAAATTTCGTGTTGATCGTGCGAACAAAAAAAAAAAAAAAAAAAACTTAGTGACAGAGCAACATACCTGGCGAAATTTATTTCGCCAAGTAATAAATGGTAGGTGACTATCGCTGATGCATCGCGTATTTGAGAACATTTATATGTGCTAAATGACATAAAACTAATTAGACTGGTGATTATTCGAGCATAATATTGGCCTAAGCCCCTATTAGCGAAGACATTGCCCTTCAATTGTTGACGATAGCAGTGCTCTGGCGATAACGTCGGTGAGACCGAAGTTGACCGTTCATACCGCACCGCAGCGTCGACGCTCTGGCAATGTAAACTTCGATCCAGAACCTAAGTTAACCTTTCATACTGACCTCATCTCCCCAAAACATCAAAGCGTTGACCTTAGTATGAAAAGGCCTCTAGGGTACATCACAATAATCGTTTTAAAAATAAAATTACTGCACTGAACCCTATGTCACTTTTGGCACAGTCGAGTGCTAGGATTTTGCCCCTTTGAGGTGGATACCAGAGTTTAAAGAAACTTGTGTATCTGAAAGAATTTATAAACCATGTTCAAGTGGTCATGTTGCAAATAAAAACGATTTTTTTTTCACTTTTATTCATTTTTTCAGACTTGAGGTTGCAGTCAATCACGTTTGATAATAAAATGCATTGGTCAAGTTTCATAACTAAGACCAATTCTACTTTAAAACTAGCTATTATTTTTAAAAATGATGTGTACAAACATCTTGTACTTGAAGGTGTAGATTTTGATGATGAAGTCTTTATACTTCATTTCAACAGCTGTACACTTCACCTACATAGTATATGCGACTATAATATATACATTACAAAAATAGGTTGATGGCTACCAATAATATAAATCTCATGCTACAACATTCAAGTTTTAAAATAAACTCGCCATATGGTAATAAAGAAGCAAAACCAGCAGCAAGGTCAAACTCCCAAATTGACCTTCTTGGCCAACACTAGACCTGGCGTGCGTTCAGTAGATGCTAGGACCTACGCTAGGACCTAGCTAAAACCTTGTCAAAGTCACATGCTCTCATTTGAAATTCACGGCAGTATCTCACGTAATCTCGCGAAGTCTTGCCTTTTAGCGAGGTCATAGCGTTACTGAACGGGAGGCCGGCCTGTGTGACCTCTCAAGTCAGTAATTTACAAATATGATGGAAAGCTGTACTACAACAGACCTCAATCCCAAACAACATCAAGGATTGAAATGATCCATGACAAAAACCAGGAAATTTTTTCACGTGATGTATTGATACACAAAGAGACTTGTGAGACAGATTTTTTGTGTTATAAAATTTATCTCAAATAAATGGTTTTGCATGAATTAAGTCAAAATAATGGTAAAAAGAGACAAGGACAAGGAAATCCTCTTAAAGGAGGAAAATTCCAAGCCCTTCACTGCACCGCAACTACTAGAACTACTACAACTACTAAAACCAGTAAGATTACAACTACCATGACTAGTGTACAACTGTTTTCGGTGGTTTACAATCCAATAACCAGTTCCCAAAGTAAATCTTTTTTTCCACTCCAATAAGGCTACCTTTATCTAAAACTGGCTACGCATGTTAATAGATTCTCTAAAATACATGTATGTGCCGGGAAAGTTCATTCATTAAAAAATTAATACCTCCCTTACATCATGAACAACAAATGGTTGAACTATGATCTTCACATAAGATATGGTAGGTTAAAAAGGTCAACATCTCACTACAATGTTTGATGTTACTGTCAAATTTTTAAGAAACCAGGGGTAGACCATAGCACAAAAAGCCACGACAGCTGACAGTTCATATTTGTTTTTGATTCATAGCATAAACATAGACTGAAACCCATGAGCTGAACTTTGACCTTTACAAGAAGAAGAGCCGGTCACGAAGAAGGCTGCTGGGGTCCTTGTGAATGGACTGTCCCACCAGGAAGGCCAATTTGTGGGCATACTGGCATGGAGCTGGCACGCGGATAGTACCCTGCAACAGAACGGAATAGACAGGGTGAACAAATAATGATGCTACACTTTGGAAAGATTGAGACGCAATGTACTTGTGACATATTGGCATGAAAGCGCAGACAGGTGACGTCGGCGCATTGAGGCTAGCACTGGGACAACTTATACCAGATTCACATTCTGGCTAAAACGTTAGCGTTTTCGCTAGCAGGAAAAATGCCAGTAATGTGAATCGTCGCAAGGGTCATCCTTGCTGGTGCTTTACTGGAGGTATGAGTTTCCCCCAAACTACTGGCGTTTTCACCATCTCTTTCATAGTCAGACCATACAGTCTTCGTTTTATCGTTGCGGCGGAAGACAGCGGGCATGTTTTGAAATCAATTTTCACTAAAAAAACCCCGGATTTGGGTGGTGTGGAAATAAATGAAGAGCTAGCAAAAATGATCCCTTTGGACAGCTGGTCCGTAAGATTAAAACGCTAAGTGTTTTCACTATCGTTTTAGCCAATGAAACTGCTAGAATTTTCGCCACTCATGTGAAGCGAGTATTTGTGCAGCTATTAAGTCTCTGTCCAGGTACACAACGTGAAATTCAATAATAGCTTTAAAAGAGAGAAAGAAAGCAAGCAAGCAAATGGAATGATGGGTTGGCATCAATACAAGCATCTTCTCATTCCACCAGGCATCAGATAGTTTAATACATCGCATCCATATCATGGCTGACAAAGGTATTTGGTGCAAAAAGGTGCTATGGTAATAATTACACAGCAAGGTATCTTGTTCAGACCAACTGAACTTGGTTTCAGTAAGTTCTCAAGCACGCACAAATTGAAATGAGCTTTCTACTTAAATGTTTTTGGAGAACAAGTAATGAACCCGAGGGCTTTTGATCGACACATAAAATGAAACAAGAAATTTAAAACAATGACTTTACTGCAAACTTTTCATGTTTTATGAATAGGATTGAGAGTGGAATGAAGGACAGGTGACGACATGACAAGGCTACGAGTTAAGCAATGTCTAGTTATACAACTTGTAACCAAAAATTGATAATACTTTATTAAAGATTTACAGATTAACTTTCATTTTCAACCACCACTTAAAAGTTTTAAGGCACCTTGTAAACTAGAACGCAACCCGTAAAATTGATCACATTGTCCTTCGAAGAACAACATAGGTGAAACTTGCATTCAGAGAAACAATCTCATTATACCAGGCTGGTGGCAGTACATGGGTTGTGGCACGCGCACAAACAAATTTCAAAATGGGAAAGCCACAAAACTTACAGGCCAGTTGTAATACAGGTGAGTCATCTTGTAGGTCAGCCTCTGGATGATGTCAGGCCTGAGCTCAAAACTGTCCCACAGCACATTGTAGTGGGTCGGGGTCACGGTGCCCTGACGGACACTCTGGCTCACCAAGAAGAAGTCGTACCTGAAAAGGAAGAAATGATTATGTTTAAATTGCCAGAATGTGGTTACACCGAGTTGTTTTTCGTGTCAAGCATTCCATTTAAGCTACTATAATTAAGCTCACCCAAATCGACTGGCACTTGCAGTTGTCTCACCTAACCTTTGGTACAAAATATAAACAAAATCCAAAGCTTTGTTTTTGATTAATGCCATGAAAAATGTGTGAAAGCGTAGCAGGGGAAAACAAGTGACCCATGTATACAATATTGTTCAAAACAAGTGACCCATGTAGACAATATTGTTCAAAACAAGTGGCCCATGTAGAAAATATTGTTCAAAACAAGTGGCCCATGTAGACAATATTATCCAAAACAAATGACCCATGTAGACAATATTGCTCAAAACAAGTGACCCATGTAGACAATACTGTTCAAAACAAGTGACCCATGTAGACAATATTGTTAAAAACAAGTTACCCATGTAGACAATATTGTTCAAAACAAGTGACCCCTGTAGACAATATTGTTCAAAACAAGTGACCCATGTAGACAATATTGGTCAAAACAAGTGACCCATGTAGAGAATATTGTTCAAAACAAGTGACCCATGTAGACAATATTGTTCAAAATAATGCGTCCACATATAAATATGTGGGTGCATAACACGTGACCCATGTAGAGAATATTGTTCAAAACAAGTGATCCATGTATGCAATATTATTCAAAACAAGTGACCCATGTAGACAATATTGTTCAAAACAAGTGACCCATGAAGACAATATTGATCAAAACAAGTGACCCATGTAGAGAATATTGTTCAAAACAAGTGACCCATGTAGACAATATTGTTCAAAATAATGCGTCCACATATAAATATGTGGACGCATAACACGTGACCCATGTAGACAATATTGTTCAAAACAAGTGACCCATGTATGCAATATTGGTCAAAACAAGTGACCCATGTAGACAATATCGTTCAAAATGAGTGACCCATGTATACAATATGTTCAAAACAAGTGACCCATGTAGACAATATTGATCATAATAATGCGTCCACATATAAATATGAGAGCGCGTAACAAGTGACCCATGTAGGCAATATTGTTCAAAACAAGTGACCCATGTAGACAATATTGTTCAAAACAAGTGACCCATGTAGACAATATTGTTCAAAACAATGCATCCACATATAAATATGTGGGCACATAACAAGTGACCCATGTAGACAATATTGTTCAAAACAAGTGACCCATGTAGACAATATTATTCAAAACAAGTGACCCATGTAGACAATATTATTCAAAACGTACCAATCAGGTTTAGTCACCAAATCATCCACAACGGTGCCTGGAGGTGGATTACCAAACTTAGGTCCTTCTGGTTTAAACAGTCGCGTGTTGATGCGTTTCTTAACCACGATGAACACCACCTTTGGGCTGCAACGAACAGTGCCGACATTAAAACAGAGCAGTAAATGTACAGTTATACATCAACAACGTTAAGTAGGATGTGCGTGAGCCTTTCCTGACCTTACACACCAGGTGGTGTCAAAATCCTGCCGTTTATCATTAAATACATTTTATTAGAAAACAACATAGCAGAGTATTAAAGAAAGCTTTGACTGCGCAGAAATGACCTGAAGGGTGCACATCTGCGCAGAAATGACCTGAAGGGTGCACGTCTGCGCAAAAATGACCAGAAGGGTGCACGTCCGCGCAGGAATGACCTGAAGGGTGCATGTCTGCTTCAAAATATTAGCTTTTGGTGAGTAACAGAAAGTCAATGTCACAGTGCGACCACGTCCACTGTCAAACCGTCACGGATAAGTTGCAAGAATTTTGTCGAATGCCTGTACCATCATTCCACTGAAAGCAAAATTTATGTCAAACATCTACAAGACAATTTCCCAAAAATAAGCACGACCTCGCAAAAGGTCACACTCAGTAACTGCAGATTCTAGTCCTACGTTTAAATATTTTCTTGGAAGCTCCAGCTAAATAAACTTTTGATCTGTACCACTTATCGCGGTAAAATTGAATCTTGTCCCATCCCTTCACGCACTGAAGGCATGATGGCCAACGTATCAAAAATTTCATTTTGCATTCGGAATTCGAAACAGTCTTGTTGACCAGACACACTGCTGACAAAAAATGGAACATCTCACGCAGTAATAAGCCCCCAGTTTTTCCCAAGCTCAAAAATCACTTCTCACTTCCGTAAGAAACCAGTTGAAGCTAGTTTTTGACAGGAGGCAGGTACAAAGCAGCTTCAAAATTGATCGTTTTCATGCAATCGAGACAGTTACTTGGCACAGGATAAGATGGCAAGAGGAAATGATAAGACACACACTCCTCTGATTAGCCTGCCAATGCCACATTCAAAGACAAAGAAGCAGGTGCAGGAATAAATGAGCACCCATTACAACTCATCCACCCCAGAAAAGAACGAACTGTCAGAAACTACTATTAGAACCTCCTACTTACTTGTATTGAGCAGAAACCGCCTTGAAGGCTGCCAACAGCTGCGTGACCTCGTGTTCATACACCGCCGCCAACTGACCGTCACCCACGCCGTCACGGTAGACACATATACGGTCAGGCAGGCAGCCGTTAACTTCGTTGTATTTGCCAAGAGCATCTAGGAAATATTAGCAGTAGGAAACTCAATGACAACACAAGAATATTCAAGAAGATTGCGTCTCCAACACGATTTAAAAGGGGTTCCGGCAGTTCAAATATTATGCTGAAATTGAGCATCTTTCCACAGTAAATGCCCATAGAAGTCCAGTGTATTGCCCTATGCTTCTACATGTCATATGTACCCACCCATGTCCAAACATTCGACGTCTTTCTGGAGAAGAAAAGTTCACTTGACTAAGAATTCTAGGTTCACCTGGCACCAGCCAGTTCATTTGACAAGGATTCCTTACCAGCACAGGATGTGGTCAGTCCATCAATGAGCTCCTGGTGGACGTGCTGATGGGTACACCGCGAGTAGAAACGGGTGGCAAACTTGTTGAGACTGCACACAACGCCACCTACAGACTTCCCCTTGGACGAGGAGTCATGGTATGTGTCTATTCCGATGTACATCGTGTTCTTCAGCTAATCAAACATAGACAGGCAAAAATGCGAGAACTGTACTCAGCACATGACAGTAATTACGAAACTAATGACAGAAATGAATAAAGTCAACATGAACAAAAGCAAATTATCATAACGACTGTGTAGCGTAACAGGTAACACTTTTTCAAGAAATTAAGCAACATGAAGGAGATGAACTGAACACAAAGGAACACAGAAGCTGAATGTGTCAAAAGGGAAGCCAACACTTCTGGCATTATCTACTAGCAGTATAAATGTCCCCAAGGGACTCGAGTAACTAGCAATGATCTCTAGAATTTGAGACGCAGAAACTCCCGCAAAAATTGAATTGTCTTAATGCTGGAATTCCGGACAAGGTCGATTTCGGCGTTCATCACATTTCTTAAATTACAGACGTGTTTTCAACCTACAGAGTGGTAAATTTTGCCACATTTCCGGTGATCTCTGAATTTGGGATGGCCCCCATCGTCTATTTCCACAATTTGGGACAAGCTTTAACCATGAGCGATTAATTCTTCACCGACCCAAATTGGAGAATGTTTACCATAATACTCGCTGAAATGTCTGTGTACGAATGCAACAATATAATAGTGAGGTGAATTTTCTCAAAAAGTGACATTCCGCTTTATTTTCTGCATTTACTTTCACTGAGCAAACAATCCAGCAATATTTGCACCGTTTGCAAAATATCACCAAAACTTTTGACATCCCTTTGTTTGAGTTACCCCCGTTCTTTATCTGTAATCAGAGCGCATTTGAATGTTTATCGGCCTGAAATCAATGAACAGATAACGAAACACTGACTACTAAATCAATGGAAATTCCTCACTGCACAATACACTACTTGTAAAAAGATTTTACCATCCCACCAATTGTAAGGAAAAGCAGGCAACAAAGAAAAGCATTTATAAACAACAATTAGGTAACAACCTTGTAATAACAATAAAACACATCCAGTAACTTTGTAGATAGTGCATAAAGAGGCTGCAGCGTTTTACTTTTATTTCTCAAAATAAAATATCCACAAATTAACAAAGGTGTCATTGTTTTGTTATAAAACCTGCACAGTATCAACCATGCTTGTAACAAAATGGGACTTCCTTGATGCCAATTTCTATAGCAACTGCATATCAAAATTAACTTTTCACCATCCTGCGGGCTTCAAGGTTGAGGACTTGTATGCCAATTAATTTATGTATTCCAGAGTTACTATGGATAAACATATCATTTTAGTCTTCATCAACGTCTTTTAGCATGAGCTCAGTTGCCAAAAATGAGTACTCCTACAAATGGCAGCTGTCATTTTTGACATTCCAATTCTCAGACTAGGCCATAAAAACATCCCACGCATGTCCTGGTAGCTCATAGAATGACTTAACACAATCTGCAAGGTTTGTGCAAACTTTTTAATAAACCAAAGAGTGTAAGTTGAGCATCGTTAAAACTGTGATTTTTTAAAAAAAAGAAGAGGTACACATAGTACTTTACTGTGATCACAACTGATTTCAAAAATATATCGCATAGTTTAAAATTAGTATTAAGTCAAAGAAAACAATGGTTCTAGTCTGCGCTTGACATATTCTGAAACCTGCGCCTCACAGTTTAAAGAAAAATAAAAGTGCCCGACCGGTACGAAATATATCTAAAATAATTTTTGAGTGGTCTGGCAACTGAGAGCCAATCACGTCTCCCATGACTTAACTGATTAATAACAAGTTTGCTGCGTGATTTTGAGTGGTGGCCAACCTTCGTAGTTACATATTGACCACCAGAGTCACAATTAAACATCTCACGATCTCAATGCCCCTAAGGTTGTCCCTGCTATTAAAAATTGGTGTCAATGGGCACTTTTTAGTTTTCCAGTTAAATTATGACCCACACTCACCGGGATCTCGACAGCCCAGACCTCGCCTCCGAGTTTGACGTTGAGCTGAATGGCCACCTTGGTGGCCACAGACATCAACATTTGTTGCTTGGAGATGGTCCTGGTCACAATCACCTGGCTGGGCACTGCAAAGCCGAGAGATATAAGACAAATAATTGCAGTCGGACTCATTAACGTTGTACCTGAGTGCGCACACTGCTCAGTTGGGGCCACTGTACTGATCATTTGGAACTATTTTTACGCTTTATTGGTATAGTTAAAACCGAGGTGTGGAGCTAGAGACCCAACTCAAGGATCTAGCAGTGTGCCACAATGAGACTGTGCCACAGTGAGACTGTGCCACAGTGAGACTGTGCCACAGTGAGACTGTGCCACAGTGAGACTGTGCCACAGTGGGACTTGAACCCACAGCTTTGTGTAGACACTAATACCACTCGGCCACACTGTCTCCTGAGAGATATGACAACGAGAGCACTACTAATCCACCAAATGAACAGCACAGAGGTGGTTGGTACAGAGAGGTACAACTCACGAGTCAGAAGAGACTGGAATTGAAAGTCTAAATAAGTCAAGTTGACTAACACACAGGCACGCCTGCAGTCGCACATACACACCTGGGTTCTCAACACAGCACAGCTTCTTTATGGCATCATATCTGTCCTTCCTGTTGTTTGGCAAAATGCACACGACCAGCTGAGACGACTCTTTCAGCTCAGACTTGATGGTCTTCAAGAAGGATTCCACGCGATCATTAGGCAGCTCACAACTAGGAAGTAGACAGAATGGTTTCACTTGGAAGTCGCCTCACAGACGAATACCAACAGACTAACACTATGTGTTACATTCAACAGCTCCTACAAGGATGTTGGAGAGCATTCCTGGATGAAAGAACCTGCAAGTTACGGTAAACAGACAACTTCTTGCCAACTAGTGCATCGTCACAGTAAGCGATGGCAGTATATTTATGTTAGCCGTAGGTTTGAAACCACCCACATGTAAGCAGGAGGCTCAATGGGATATGAATACTTAAGGTAGGTGGATACACAAAAAAAATTAATTTTGATTGTTTTTTACATTTTTATATCATCCTTGATGCACAGTGTTCTGAAGAAAAATAAAATCATTCTGAAAATCCAGAGTTGTTTTTTTAATTATATTTGACCAAGCTTCAGTAAGTCATATGGCTTGAGTGCTCACCAGCTCAGAGACTGACAAGTGGGGCGGAGCTTATACCAGGACACTAGCTCTAATCTAACCCTGTCAACAAACAATGCGTAACCGGGCAATTGAGAGTGCTGTAATAACCAGCTGATATTGATGTTGTAGCAAGGCCAAGTATAAAATAATTCTATTTTTGACTATGTGAAAGTTGGTGGTGAAATGGTGAACTAGCTCCTGTTCCGAGCCTGAGCCTGTTTGTCCATCTGCAAAAAAATTAAGTCCTACCGAAGCCATCACTGCACTCAGCTTGAGGAGTCAGTGCAGAAATTGTGCATGTGCAAGAGAAGTCGGAAAGGTGAGGTGTCTTGCGCGAGGACGCCGGGAGTCGATGTGGGTGGTGTTGCACGATTCGATGAGAGTGCATGCACACGCTCTGAAGACACGCCGCGCGCGCGAGACATGGACAACTACATGCCATCAGAGTAGAGTTTTTGGAGATAAACCGTGCTTCTGTGCTAGGCACGCGCCATGGAGAAACTAGGCTGCCAAACTCAGGGGATTTTGAACTTGCCGCCAGCCGTAACCTAAAGAATTAGAGAAATGACCTAGTGTTCAACATAACAAAATTGTTCTCGTGCATAGATTCAAACGTATCCCTGAATAAAAACTCAATGATATTATACAATTTTAGTGGAAAGCAATATAAGAAACTTTGGTAACTTGAGAATCTGACCCAAGCGACGCTATTTGTGCTGAAAGTGTTCTTTTCTCATCCCAAAGTCCATTCAGTCAAAATGTTGGCGGTACAGGCATGTGAAAAAGTTGAACCATTACGATGACAGTAGTTCTTTATCCTCGTCGCCAATATTGTTATATAGACAGTATCACGGCGATTAAATATAACACATATATTGGTTGACGAAGAGACGGCAACTACATATAATATTGGAATACTAACAAATAGGTCTAGGTAATACAGTTAGAGAGTCTTTTACCACGCTGAGTGGAGAGTTCAGATGAGTCGCATAAACAATCAACACATGGTTTTAATGTGTGGTCGGCACACCAGTACAGCAGACAATAGATCAACGCTAAGCTCCCCCCACGTGACAGCCCTATTTGTTTTGGTCGACTATCGTGCTTCACAACTTCACAAAAATGATTAAAATTACGCTGTAAACAAACAGGTATGTCACATTTTCTAAACATGAAATAAATATCAGCTTTATTTCTGGTACATCAACAAAAATTGGAACATAATGACCGCGCATTCTAAACGAATTTTGACCTCAAGAGGCAATCGAAGCTCACTTAACTTCAAAGCAATTTTTCTCGGCTCGTGATTTCACCTTCGTGACAAGATTCTCGGGCATATTTTTCGGCAACACGTGGGTCAATTTTTACGAAATTTTGCAAACTTAGGACTGAAGCAAAATTGCATGCCACGGTTTTTTGACACATGGACCAGATTTTTAGTTATTAGACGAAAAGTGACCAAATGACAGAAAGTGGCGTGCTTGCCCCAACTCACACGCAAAAAAGCCACAAAATCAACTTCATAATGATTTTGTATATATATTTGGTATGTATAAGTAGAATATTGCGGAAGGAAACACTTGATGATAATCCCTGTGCATTAAAAAAAAAAGCGAGGTAAAATTGGATTTTTTGAAAAATAAAAAATATGATTTTTTAAAAGAAATACAATAAAAACTTTTTTTTTGNTGGAGAGTTCAGATGAGTCGCATAAACAATCAACACATGGTTTTAATGTGTGGTCGGCACACCAGTACAGCAGACAATAGATCAACGCTAAGCTCCCCCCACGTGACAGCCCTATTTGTTTTGGTCGACTATCGTGCTTCACAACTTCACAAAAATGATTAAAATTACGCTGTAAACAAACAGGTATGTCACATTTTCTAAACATGAAATAAATATCAGCTTTATTTCTGGTACATCAACAAAAATTGGAACATAATGACCGCGCATTCTAAACGAATTTTGACCTCAAGAGGCAATCGATGCTCACTTAACTTCAAAGCAATTTTTCTCGGCTCGTGATTTCACCTTCGTGACAAGATTCTCGGGCATATTTTTCGGCAACACGTGGGTCAACTTATGTCCCAAACTTGATGAACGTCCATCGAGGAACTTAGCAGAGAAACGAGAAATAAGTGACATAGGACATATCATGGTGCCGGGATTGACGAGCCCTGGTCATCAACAAAACACCATTACCTTATAGTGACCATATTGTGTTTACTCTACCAACGCTTCTTACAACTTTAGACAGACAAAATTACCAGAAGCACGTATGTAGATTATATTTCAATAAATTGGATAATTGTTTTTGACCAGTTAATTAGGAGTATGAACTTCACTTTATGCCAACGATTGGAACGTAAACAACCACCCATGCTGTTCCTCATTCAATATTTCTTGACTAAGAAGCGTATAAACTAGCACCGCAAGTGAGGGGGTGATGATTACGCAGAACGTAGCAAAGGAATAGACACCAACTCTAACACAAGCTGCTTAAGTCTTTATCTTAAAGCGTTAATCTAATTCGAAACTTGAAAACATTACACCAAATTAAGAAATCTACAACATGGTAAAATGTGTACCTCTTTTCTGTTGCCAAACAATAAACCTTTATGAGCACCGTTTTTGTACCTCAGCTAAGATCAGAAAATCGAGTTATTATCGTAACACGCAGTTGAAATACTCACAAAGTAGGCTTCCGTATGTCCATTCCCAATGGTTTGCCAACGCGTATCAACGTTTCCACGAAATCATGGGCTAACTTTGCGTCGCGAACCGTACATATCAGCAACCAATCAGCAAGATTAACAGAGCTAATCATCTGTTGACCTCGCATTTCTTTAGACCACTCAGCTTCGGAGGGCTTGTAAGGACCCTGCATATTAAAACCGATAAACTCAACACAGACGCACAGCTATGACACACGTTACTCACTGAGAACTCAACACAGACGCACAGCTATGACACACGTTACTCACTGAGAACTCAACACAGACGCACAGCTATGACACACGTTACTCACTGAGAACTCAACACAGACGCACAGCTATGACACACGTTACTCACTGAGAACTCAACACAGAGGTACAGCCATGACATATAATACTCGCTCTGAATACTCTCAGTATACAATTGATATCAACTGTAACAACAGTTGTACAACGAACACTCCCTGGCGGTAGAATCGTCCATAAAACTGAAGCTCTGTTCAGCCTTATCTTCTTAAAGGTAAGGACAGCGCACGAAGCTGTTGATTAAAAAATCAATCGTAAAAAACTTTAGCGGCTTAGAATATTCAGCGATTTGTTACACGTGCAATTTACCGATGTGGCAGCAAAAAAGATAAGTTTCTAGTAGTAACTGCAAAACCCTTTCGTAGTTACAACATCCCAATTGTCAAACATATCAATTTTGCTTGGTAGAAGAGATCAAAGGTTCAGAACCACCCAGAACACGCAGATAGGGAAAGCAAGAATATAACTCTGACCTGGTTTTAACTGATCAGTGCAGAAACTTTTTTAGCTGTGAGTTTGATAATGGACTGAAAACTTGGTTTAAAACGATAAGCATTTTTGTCGACGCAGATTTTACACATTCATCCACTGACTTATTTCGATAAAAAGATTTTCCAAAATGCTGGAAACAAACTCTAAATTACAAAAAACAGAGAGTCCACCTAAATGCCAATACAAGATGATTCCTTTGATAGCATTTGATTGTTAGCGCACCAGCGCTCTAAGCGGTCCTTGTAAGGAACAAGGCTTGCAATGACCAATAATAAAAAAGAGGAAAAATTTTTAGGTGATGTATCATTCCACAAATAAGTAGGCTTGTGTGATAGAAATCGGTTTTTGTGTGTTGTAAAATTTAACCGAAATAAACGTTTTGTCTGAATAAAGTCAAAATAATGATAGAAGAGGTGAAAAAAGAGGAAACTAGAAATCAAATAAGAGGAAATCGAAAACAGAAAAGAGGGAATCCTGTTAAAAGAGGAAAATTACAAGCGGTGAGGGAACCCTGACATGTAAAAGCATACCAAAACTTTTGACATTTGTCCAATGCATCAGAAGCAAACAGGTAAGTTACATTACGACTAACCAGTGGAGCATGCATTAAGATCCTCTCTGGGGGGAGTATCCGGCCCTCGACCCTTGTGAGTGATTTGGCAAAGGACAAGCCCCAACCACTCATTTTCCGTTGTACATCACTGTTACTGGTGATCTGACCAATGAACTTGTTCAGTGAGTTAACGCGCTCATTAGGGACGACGCGCGTGTGTGTCGCCAAATCCTTCATCACGCGGAAGTCACTGCGCATATCCTCAGATAGTCCTGTAAGCAGAAAGAAAATTGATATCACTGATGACTATGACATAAACACTCTTGAAGAATAAAAACACCGTTTTTAAAGCTGCACACCGTCCTCTTTAGGTGGCTAAAACTGAAAATCAAATAGGATATTTACCCTCATGAATTCATCTCGTATCATTCTTTAAAGGGACGTGATCTTACTTCCATTACAAAGTAAAGTCAACGGTAACGTGCACAAGCAATATTTTCAAATTGTCAATTTTAGGGATGTCCAAATCGGTAAGCTACTGGGTGCCACGATATCCGGAGGAGCCTGAAAATCAATGTCAGTTGCGCTCTCCTCCATTGGAAGATATCTGAATAGATTCAAAAATAATAACAAGAGTAACGCGGAGTGTTGAAATGTGCCCACGAATGCACCGCTAACGGTGTGCTTCTAGGGAGTTTATTTGGAACTCAAAAATGGCAACTACATGGTGCAAAATATGTCAAATCCAACCGAGAACTTGTATATGTCATCAAAGCTATTTACCAAATTTCATAAAGCTCTGTCAAGAAACTTCTGAGAAAACAGAGGAAAATGGAAAACATGAAATTGACACTACAAGGTTATAAGCGCAAAAAACATAACTGCCACTAAGAAGCACAAAAGTAGATAAAGTCGTCAGAAAATCATCATCAGACTTCCTCTTCCCATTAGGAACATAAATGCCAAATTCCACAACCACCCTTGGAGTGGTTTGGTTGACAGAGGGGCTGACGCCAAATAACAAGACTCGATAACAGTAAAAATGGCCACAAGGTGGCACATAATGCCTCGAATTTTACCAAAAACCGGATGATAGCGTCAACTCACTAACAGATGTCTAACTGCCAAATTTTATGAAAATCCATTGATGACCCTTTAAGATATAGAGGTAAACGTAAAAAACTAAAATTGCCACTTGGGGGCACACCAGGAGCTCGATCCGTCCGAAAGTCATCAACTTCATATAAATACAGCAGCAAAATTCAATGAAGATCCTGTAGAGCATTTAGGAGATACAGCCATGGGAGCAAAAACAAACAAAACTGACACTAGGAGGCGCCATAGTATTCCAAGTCATCGGAAAATCGTCAGCCGCCCTCTTCACAGTAAAAATATACATGACAAAGTTAAAAATCATCCCTAGAGTAGTTTGGTTGATAGAACGGTGGACGCCAAAAAAACAGACTCGAAAACAGTAAAAATGGCCACTAGGTGGCACAAAGTACCCCCAAATCCATCCAAAAACGGGACGATGGCACCATCTTACTAACAGATGTCTAACTACCAAATTTTATGAAAATTCGTTGAGGACCTCCAAATCTACAGAGGTAAGCGTAAAAAAATAAAATTGCAACAAGGGGGCGCACTAGTAGTCGGAGAGGTCCAAAGCTCATTGTCATCCGTCCTCACCTTGATGGGAACACATCGGTCAAAGATCCTGTGAAGGGTTTAGGGCTGTTCCAGTAAAATCCGTGAGGGAGGGGGGGGGGGATGGCAGTAGAAATAAAAATTCATGGGTGGTTGTCTTAAGAAAAAATGCAAATTATGGGTGGTCGTTCCTGTAAGAAGTGATGCATTAAAAATGGGTGGTCTTTTTTGACCAGTCAATGTTGATAGTTTGGTTACTCCAGCCCTCAAAACTAAAAACAAAATGCAATTGGCAAATATCCTAACTTAACCCAAAACAAAAAAGCCCATATTGCCAGCGAACAGAGTGCAATATGTTCACTAAGCCATTAATCAAGTCATGGGCAACTTGATATGAGCCAATTGTTTGTCTGCAGTCCTATTGAATTGAAAAGTTATGCAACACTAAACTGGTGTTAACACATATAAGAAAATTAATGATTTTAAAAAAAGTATGAGGAGTAAGATAAACAAGTTCCAATATTCACTTGACATAGAAGTATAAAAGAGTTTGTGGAGACAGTTTGAGATTCATAGATCCTTATAATTGAAAAAATGTTCATTGAAATTATAGACACATGGTGAACAGAGACACCTGGTGGCTGCCAAAAGTATTGCTCACAGGCTACTTTAGTTTTTGACAATATTGGACAAGACGACTAGTTCTTGTCTGTCAATCATCTAAGTTCTTAACAGGTCATCCTGGTGGCAGTTTGTTTGCAAGTGTTGGATTTTATATTTTAACCTATCAAAAATAATTAAAAAATTATGGGTCATGGGTTGGAGAAATAAATGAAAAATATGGGCGGTGGGTACGAAATAAAAGTGCCTTCCCCCCCTCCCATACAGATTTTGCTGGAACAGCCCTTAGAAGATACAGCCATGGGCGCAAAAACAAACAAAACTGCCACTACGAGGCGCCACAGAGGTTGAAGTCGTCGGAAAATCATGTTAGTCGCCCTCTTCACAGTAAGAACATTTTTGCCAATTTTCAAAATCATCCCTAGAGCGATTTGATTGATAGAATGGTGAACGCCAAAAAACAGACTCGAAAACAGTAAAAATGGCCACTAGGTGGCACAAAGTACCTAAAGTCTGTCCGAAAATGGGAGAATGGCATCATCACACTAATAGATGCCTAACTGCCAAATTTTATGAAAATCCGTTGACGACATCCGAAGATACAGAGGTAAGCGTAAAAAACTAAAATTGCCACTAGGGGGCACACCGGTAGTTGGATAGATCCAAAATTCGTCGTCATCTGTCGTCAGCTTCATAGGAACACATCTACCAAATCTCATCAAGATCTTGTGAGGGGTTTAGGAGATACAGCTGCAGACACTGGATGCCCAGACAGAGATGACAGTAATATGCCATCACATATAAATATGTGGGCACATAAAAATTGCTACTGGGGGCACACAAGTTTTCCGAAATTGGGAAAAGGTCCTAGTCTCCACAGAAACCTTATGGTCAAATTTCAGAAAAACCCATCAAGGAACTTGGAAGACAGAAGTAAATGTAAAACTGAAACTGCTACTAGGGGGCAGAGCTGTCCAAAAGTCATTGTCACCTGCCTCATCTTCACTGGAATACACGAGCCAAATTTCATCAAGATTTTGCAAGGAGTTTAGAAGATACACCAGTAAGCTGGACAGATGATGTCAATATACGCTCACTCGCATGTGTATATATGAGTACATCATAATCAGTAAAACCAAAACTGGTGATTTCACCAAATCCCCACCTGTCAGGCTGCAGAACTCCGGCAGTAAATGAATGGGACCCTCCTGGCCCGCTCGAATGTCCCTCGCCTTGGGACGGTTCACCAGCAAGGGTTGATCCATGTCTGTAACCTCTTTACCATGAGCCTGTCAAGTACACGGTGAACGAATGACAACACACAACAACAGAGAAGCCTTACTGCAACATCATTTGATCCTTTGCTCACACAAGAAATTGTTCCAAGATGTATGACAATGGGGCTTACTCAATGACACATGTAGCACCCATCATAGCCGTCATGGAGATGGCCAGTTCTAAAATATGGATGGCACAGCCTATACAAAAAAGACGTCCTGTTTCAAGACAATCTCAGCGAAAACGACGCCTAAACGGAGAATTTTAACATTTCTGGTTACTAAAGTATATTGAAACCTACAATTTGTCTTTATAGTTGATATTTGAGATCACTTTTTACCATGAATGTCACACTGACAATCCTGTGACGTCAAGCTGAACTCAACGGATTCCCCGCACATGGCAAGAGTCAATCTCCAAAATTAGACCCCACTTTTCAAATACTAGACCAGTCCTTGTGCTTAATCTCACTAAGATTCTTGCTCTTTTGCCACAAATTACACTAGACACAAGCCATTCATCAATCCAATCCAATCCAATCCAGTTCAACTGGGGTGCGTCTCTGTACACATACCTTCCAGAAGTACTCTACATATGAAATCTTTGTCCCATCTTTCTTCTGAAATGTGTGAGTTGGATGTAGGTCCCAGCTGATGTCGTCGATTCTGTACGTTTTATTGTTGTAACTATGTAAGAGAACAAGAAGGAAACTCAAATAACAGAAGCTGTTTCTAGGCTCCTGGCATGACACAGAGCCTATTGTCAATTACTGAGTGACAGTGCGTTTGTGTGTCCTACAGGCTAAATCAACAGTATACCTGTGTGTGCGTGTGTCCTGCAGGCTAAATGAACAGCACACCTGTGTGTGCGTGTGTGTCCTGCAGGCTAAATCTGCAGAAAGACCACAAAATACAGTAAAGTCTCGCCAATTTAGGACACGATATGGCCGACCTCTGAAACCTAATTATACCATTTTTGCACAAATGTGGTGTACCCAACTTCCATGAGTGATAAGTGTATACTTTTCTATGTTCTACATTTGTCTTGTGTTCTATTTATGTTCAGGCGATTTCCTTTACTGATAAAAAGTATACAGAATTTCGTTCTGTTTTTCCAGGACTTGAACCATGGCAGTTATAACCGCAACCCAGTGTTAGCCACTGCATCATGAAGATAGTGCTTCTATTATTACGTAACCATTTTGCTTTTAGCTCAGGTGTTTGGTACAATGGGCCGCAAACATGAGGCCTGCCCAATACTGATGCACTGTAAAGGTCATGAACTACTATTTTTTTTAAACATTTTGGTCTTTTTCTTGTCATATTCAGTATTTTCGATAGATCGGCAAATCAGTTTGGGAGACTTATGGGCCATTACTTTGCAGTTGAAGGTTTGACTAGGGATGTATTTATTTAATACTCTCCAGTGGTCAGTGTAGAAGATATCGCAGTGTCAGTAGCTTTGGTGCAGTTTTGTCACTCAAGTCACATTTGAAATGGTACATGCCATTGTGTTTTGAGTTATAAAATTCTATTCATTTTGTGTACATGTTTATTGAGATAATACGTTAAGTTTGAGGTAATTAACCCAAGATTGTAAACTGTGATATTGTCATGTAATGATTGTAATGTACTGTTCATGCATAGTAATGTGTTTTAATTTATTTGTACGGAGTTCACTTGCGTCAACTATAATACAGTTCTGTACCACCTAACTTCCAGTGGATAAAGTTTTGAAAAGTAGTCAGCTTTCACAGCACTGTAATAAGCTCTTGAAGAACGAAAGAGGGCAATTAATTTTGTCCGAAACCGGTGAAATTTTACCGAACACTGATACTCACTTTACATCAGTCTAACTTGTTTAGTCATATTCAGACATATGCATCGACTCACTGTCCTTATTAGACCATCATTCACAGATTAAAACCAAATGATGAAGACAATGTAAACCCTGACCACGATGCAAGCAGACGATGCAAGCAAACATGTCAGCGAATAACAGCAGGTACTAACAAGCTAATCTAATGAGAAACGACAATCATCTGAGAGAAGCATTGGTGGTCTTATAAATAAAGTAAATATAAACCGATCTCCTGGGCGTATCGGATAATATGGAGCTCACTGCAGCTATATTGCCCGAAGCTAATGGTCTATATAACCTTATATCACCCTAGATATCAGTACACATTTGTAGAGCAACTACCACAATTCGGAAGATTTTACGTACAGCAAAATTTACACACCAGCAGCGTTGTCGGTCCTTTTTGAAATGTGTTTTTTACGAGCTGACAAGCATCCCATAATGCAACTGAACAATGAATATGAAGAAGCAGGACAAGTGTTTCACACGTGTTGCATTGTGGGTAAACACCTTAGAACGGGACTGGTGCACCATAACAATGAAACTAGAAGCAACAGCAGAGACTACTCACCGGGTAAGGACTATTTCTCCAACAAGCCTCTTTGTACAAATTTCGTAGAAATCACCTTTCACTGAGTGAAAAAGATCATACATGACGTCCAACACCGTGTTGCTGCGCAGGAGCTTGTGCGAGACATCAGCGCACAGCAAGACATTCCTTTCAAACTTACCAATGGCGGTGTTGAATCCAGGCCACACCTCCATCCTGGAGAAAAAGTAGATAGTCTGTGTTACGGCAGAACTAATAAACATGAAATACAACACCAACACCAACAACCAAAACAACAACAACAACAACACCACCAACAACACCAACACCAACAACGCAGTTTAAAACAAAATAGGAAAAGCATGGTACAGCACACTTGACAATGAGACACACCATTCGACTAAGTCTTACCACTGACACACTTACTAACTTACTAAGCAGACAACTAGGCAAACTGAATGCATTTCATTTGCAGGCATATACAAGCGCCCCCTACAGTTACAAAAGGGTACCAAAGCCATGATGAAGCCTTACTTGTGGGCGGGTACAGGAATGGCCAACTTCGGGTTGTAGTACTGGCGACCGATCTCACGCATTCCAATTAAGCCAAGGACACTGCAATAGAAGACACAGATATATGAACCAGGCACAGTTTAGTAATAATGACCAGACTGCCCCAATCTCAAAACAGCTTCTCTTCTGTCACTTGGTGGCGCTGGCATCAATTATACTACTGGTACAACTTAAAGCAAGACCTTTGTTCTACACAATGAATTGGCCTCAACACCCCAAGCCATGAAATAAGGAGTCATAAAAACATACAAATATAAAGAGATCGACGCAAATTTTGTAAAAACAAGTTTAAACTACAAATACCAGGTGTTTGACGTTTTAAGACATACCGTACTCGTCCGGGTTACCGCCCAGGGGGCTTAAATTGGAAATCTAAAAAGCAGGGGGTGGGCGGTAAGTCAAGCATGGGCGGTTAAAATCGAAATTTTTGAAAAGTCAGGAGTGGGTGCTTGCTGTACAAAGGACCAATTTTACCCTTACAGAGCTACACTGATGTCAGACTTCAAGCATGCCAGATAAAATATACGTAGGCAGATTGAAGGCACAGACTTCGATGGCCTGAAGTGGAATAGCGCACACGACGCCAGTGGCGCCGTAATCCCGCGCGGGATTGGGTTTTTACGTACCTCGGTCGCTGCTCGTCATTTCTTGGAACTAAGGTATTCTTACAGACAGACGTGCCTTCAGTAGGGCAAGTTTCTTGAGAGAAAAGTAAGATAATGCAAGACTACACTAGATCGTAATGTATTGCTATGGGAAGCAGGTGATTTTGTACAGATATGCTGCCTCTAGTTACTTTGGCAACCAAACACGTACTAATGATTGACAGCTGGTCTTTCTTCTAAACACTTTGAACATAGTTTGAACAATGTAACATTTTATATACATTATATATTTCATTCTGTGTTGAACAGCCAACACTGACCTCTCCGAATTTGTTCAAAGCACGTGCTCAACAATTGGATAGTACTACTATTAGGCAATAGGGGTGGTCCGTCGGCTGCGAAAATAATGAAGCAAAACATCGTGTAAAAAAGCAAAAACACATCATGTAAAAAGTCAACAGGCAAATCAAGAGTTCAAAAAAAGTTTTTGACCATGTAGATGTGTTGCTTTTGGGCGCTTCCATTTTGGTGTCAGGAGTGAGTCATTAAAAACATGCGCTTAACGAAGACATGGAACAATGGCCCGTATCTGCTTGTATTCAAAACAATGCCTCCAAAATAATGTTGGTGGAGTTTCCAAAATCGTTGGTCATGTACCAGCTGAATGCGGTAGTGGTTTTTTTACTTAATTGCTCAGGGTGGTGATGTGTCGTGTACTGTCTCGGGAACTCCAGAAAGGTAGCCCGCGGACTTGAAATTCTTGTCAAGTACAGCTTTGTTGGTTCTTCCACAGCAATGAAATACATTCGACACGTGCTGTCTAATTGATCAGTACTGCGCGTGAGCCATAGGAAATAAGTGTGTCTCCTTCAGTTAAGAGCATGAGAATATGGGTATTTCACCGCCATAATAAGGCAAGTTCCCGGTTCCGCTAAAACTGATTGTCATTGAAAGGTAAGCGAGTTACGCAAGTTTTGGAATCTTAGTTTTGCGAGACGAACGTTCACAAAAGCACACACACTTTTAAGGAGGTCTCGATCATAAAAATGGGGGTGGGCGATAAGCCGAGCATGGGCGGTAACACGGACGAATTCGATAAATATGTTACCACTTGGCATATTCTCACGTTTGTATACGACTGAATCACCGTTCTCGTGATCACAATTTCAATTCTTCCAATAAAGAGTGAAAAATGAACAGTGTTCAACAGCTAATCATTAGCTAACAATGGAGGATTTTGTGAGGAAGTCTAGCGCTTTCACAGAGAACAGTGATATTTATATGATGGAAGTGGCCACAACTAAGATGCCTACATTGAACTGGAGTGAGCATAGTATTGGTGTTGAGCAGGTGTTTATACACCATTTCAAAACTGCGAGTCCAAATTTTCCAAAAAAATCAACCAACTTCTATAAAGATACTGACTGGATTGTCAAGATTTAGCATCTATGCCATTTTCAAGATAGTCACAAATCCATTCTTCCCGATAAATACCATCTACTCTCAAGTTTGGAGTGAATTGTAAAAATGGCGATGTTGGGGCAATGAGAACTGCACCAAAACTAACCAATAGCATTCTTCTAATTGAGAAATGCACAAGCAACAACCAATAAGAGTCATCCAAAGCATTTCCATTCACAGGTATGTTGTTGGGATGCCAGTAAGACCGCTAAGAAAGCACTTTATGCACAGTAAAATTCTTATATCTGAAATGGCTCATTTATTTAAGCGACAACCAACCAGTCGATAATATTAACAAAGTGGTCATCATTTCAAACAACCTTCTAAAATTTTGCCCATCTTTTTTACGTCCGGCCGTTTCGTCGCAACCAGCCAAACATCAAATTCTAGCCGCACAAAAGACGGCCATTGTATAAACCCCTGGTGGTAAGACAAGTACGCCCCTGTCCACTTCGTCCAGCTATACCTATAGGACTTGGGCCCAAGCCTGTCGTGGCTGTGTGACCCAGCTGAATGACAAGTTGAACAAGTATCCTTAGGCAAAGATTTAGAGAAACGGTAAGCACACGTTTGTTATTAATCGACCACTTGAGTTTCCATACTGGGGAAAATGTTCAATGAAATTTGGAATTTTTGCCATAACACTGGCATCACAATACATTGTGGACAACATCGGAAAAACATTTGGAAAATAATTATCAACCACAATGTCGACGCCAGTATCAACAGTGGAAAATTTCCTGTTCACTCATTGCTTGCGATGTTAAGCACACCAGGATGTCATTTCCAGCTTACCAGGAGTATCTGAGCACAAACTGCAAGTAATGGGTAAAAGGACAGTCGACTAGCCATAATGGTTGTTGGGAATTAGTAAACCAGATAATGAAATATTTATATTATTCACATTGACCCTGGGATTTGGACTTCACAAATTTACTGGTCATGAATGCTAACCAACAGTATATTGTCGATGAATTGGTATGAATACAAGAGATAACTTACGACTTGAAGATTGAGTTATACATATGCAGGCATTCTTCATGTGATGGCGGCAACTCATTGGTTAGCTTGATGGTGATTGTTACCTTTTCACCGCTGGGCTCTCGTTTGGAATATACTTCTGTTACCTGCAAACATTCAACGTTGTCAAGTTTAGTCGCAAATCATGGCATTTGCAGACTCGGGATTATCGCGCTTGCCGACAGGTCAGACAAGAATTCTTAATCAAGCAGCAGAGCTATGACAACGGGAGTGGAGACAAGAAAACGATTTATGTATCAGAGAAAAACTGAACACCATGGTTCAAACATTCAGTGTGATTGCTCAAGGACTGAGCACGATGGTTCAAACATTCGGTGTGATTGCTCAAGGACTGAGCACAATGAACTAACACGTCGACACAAAAATACCAGAGCAAAAACTGCCACATAAAGGTACTATAATATCATAAACAAGGAACCGTGTAGAGTCTTAGGAGGCTGGGCAGAGCCACAAAAATGGACTGTGGTCTTAGGGACTGTTTTCACGCACGTGTCAGTGTAAGATGATGAACATGATGATAACATTTATTAACGAAAAAAGATGTCAGAAATGAGTAAGAAATATGGTCTTGTCCAATAGAAGGTAAACCAACAAAAGTGCAGCAAGAATCAGTCAACAAAGGAACAGCGATATCAGAAAATCAAGAATAACTCGAAAACGAGACGTCGTAGTGAAAAACAGAAAAACACCTTCTGAAAGCCCATTCAAAACACTATCTAATTGATTAGTTTCACAAAATTCCACAAATTTTCTGAAAATTTACAAATTACTAATCGTTAAGTCCCCGAAAAAAATGTTACACTTCATTTGAAAGAGTATACCTTAGAGAATCTACATGTAAGTGAAAATTCACATCACTTACTCTAGCTATTCAAATTGACACCCCAGCACTAGTGAAAATTGATGAAAATGCGTCAGATTCGCCATTTTGAAAACAACTTCCAGTTAAGCCGCAGTCGATAATAGCTAGCTACAGGAAACTAACACATGAAAAATATCTAAGCAATGCGCTCTCTACGGGACAAAATGTTTTCGTCCTGAAATCGAGTAGCCCATATGCAATGGCTGATATTTCTGCCATCTTTGACAGTAAGTGAATGATTTCCGGCAAATATGTACTACACGTCTGATACAATAATTGTGGCCTCTATGAGCATTTGAATCTGAATTTGAAAACAAAATGGATGCCACATCCGCCATCTTGAATCTGAACATGACAAAAAACAATAGGCTTAAAGCTATTCTGGAACTAGAAGTTGAGAGCAAATTTCGTGCAAATACCACAAAATATACGACCTGTAGAGTGCGAACAAACATAACAAGAGCAACGCGGAGCGTTAAAATGCGCCCATGAATGCATTGCAAATGGTGTGCTTTTAGGGTTATTTATTTGTATCATAAAAATGGCCACTAGATGGCACAAAAACAAACAATCCATCCAAAAACAGGAACATGCCACATTTCATAAAAATCAGTCAAGGAAATTCAGAGAAACAAAGGAAAACAGAATAAAATGAAATTGCCACTAGTGGGCAAAGTGTCCGTTGGATCCGCCTGAAAGTCGTCATCGTTTGTTGTTATCTTCATATAAATACACTTACTAAATTTAGTAAAGATCCTGCAGTGGGTTTAGGAGATACAACTATGGGCGCAAAACTACCACTAGGAGGTGCCACAGTAGACAGTCACCATCATCAAAGGCTGTCTTCACATTGAGAACATATATGCCAATTTTCAAAAGATTTGGTTGATACAGGGGTCGACGCCAAAAACAAGATTTCAAAACAGCAAAAATGGCCACTAGGTGGTGCAAAATACCTCCATTCCATCCAAAAACAAGCAGATAGCGTCATCACACCAATAGATGCCTATATTTAAAATTTTATGAAAAGCTGTTGAGGACCTTTGAAGATACTGAGTTAAACGTAAAATACTAAAATTGCCACTAGGGGGCACAGCAGTAGTCAGATCTGTCTGAAAGTCGTCGTCATCCATAGTCAACATTATATAAATACACTAATACTAAATTAAGTAAAGATGCTGTGAACGGTTTAGGAGATACAGCCATAGGCGAAAAAAAAGCAAAACTGCCACTAGGAGGCGCCACAGTAGTCGAAATCGTCGTAAAATCATCGTCAACCGCCCTCTTCATAGTAAGCACATACATGCCAATTTTCACAATCATCCTTTGAGCGGTTTGGTTGATAGAGGGGTGGACGCAAAAAAGCAAGACTCGAAAACAGTAAAAATGGCCACTAGGTGGCGCAAGCTACATCGAATCCATCCGAAAACGGGAGGATAGCGTCACCACATTAATAGGTGCCTACGTACCAAATTTCATGAAAATCCGTTCACGACTTTTGAAGATACAAAGGTAAGCATAAAAAACTAAAATTGCCACTAGGGGGCACACCGGTAGTCCGGATCCATCCAAAAGTTCGCTCATGCCGTCCCATTCATCAACGGAACATATGTGCCACATTTCATGAACGTATGTCAAAGGGTTTTGGAGATAGAGCAGCGGACGCCGCCCAGACGGACGGAGATGACAGCATAATGCGTCCACATATGAGCGCATAAAAAGGAAAAGCAACATACATTGCCAAACAATTTCGCCAAGTAAAGATGAAAGCCCGTTCAAAACTATCTAAAATGGTAGTTTGGAAAACACGATAACATTCATGTGACTAGCGAAGAAATCAAATAGAGAGCATACAATCAACTACAATACAGAACAATAGATGGCGCAACATGACGGACGAGCCATGCTTTACAGTAGGACAGTGCTGGCTGGGTCAGTCTGGGTCAACCAAAACAAAGTGAACTGAAAGCCAGCCAGCTGCGTGCTTGCATAGGAACAACGGTATCCGAAATCGAATAATTCAAAAAGTAGACGTCGTAGCGCAAAATGAAAAATATCTTCTGTAAGCCCGTTCAAAATTCTATCTAAAGTGGTAGTTTGGCAAAAATCAAAAAAATTTTCGAGAAAATTGAAAATTTGCCGTTTTTTTTTTTTGAAATTCAAAGTCAAATAACTCGAAAACAGTAAGTCTGAGAAATACGCTCTCGCAGACTTTTTGAAAGGCCATACTTCAAGGAATCCACATGCGAAAACTCACGTCATTTACTCTTCCCGTTAAAAATGCGACACCAGAGCGATTGAAACCGTGTGAACGTGCGCCACAGCCGCCATCTTGAAAGTGACTTCCGGTTCAATAATTTTTTATAAAAGCTTATTAAACTCAACAAACACGTGACCAGTTTGAAAGTGATTGGTTTGCAAATGTGCCCTCTACAGGAGAAAACGTTTTTAGCCATATTTCGGGGTGCGCATGCGCCACGTCCAATATTTCCGCCATCTTGAATCGGAAGTCAACGATTTTCTGTACAATTGTAGCACATGCGTTCTAGTATGTTCGTGGTGATTTTCAGCCATGTAGGTCGAAAAATGCGGCCTCTACGAGTATTTGACTGTGAAATCGGATACAAAATGGCCGCCACGTCCGCCATTTTGTATCCGATCATGACCAAAAACAGTAGCGCTCCAGTACTTCCGGAACTACATGTTGTGTGCAAATTTCATGAAAATCGGACGAAAATTGCGACCTGTAGAGAGCGAACAAAAAAAAAAAAAAAAAAAAAAACTTGCTGTCAGACCAACATACGGAATTCTTCCGCCAAGTAATGACCAAGTCCAAGTGTACATGTTAGAGTGTTAGGATATTTAGCTTGACTTAAGTCTTAGTGATAGGACATGCAGTCAGACTGACGACTAAAGAGTGTTAGAACATGTAGAAAGACTTTGTCAGGTGTAGTTAGACTGTAACACTTACTTTATCTTTAAGTTTGATAGGCAGGAACAACACCATGCCATCAAAAGAGTGCGCTGTTCCAATCACTGGCTCGTGGTGATAGAGGAGCGCCATACGGACCCGTTTGCTGTCGATGGGTGGATCAAAGTCCACGTGGTACTGGTACAAGTGCCACTCGGGCTGACTCTGCAGTTGGAAATAGTTGGCAGCCAGTGTTATACGGTCTCCAGTACTACCTGAAATGAAGCAAAAGGCCTGGGTGAAGGCAAGAGTAGGCCGAAGAAAAATAGCCTAATTGGTTACGGCAAAAAAGCTACACAAAAGCATCTAAGTTTTTTGTGTACTTCGGTAACCTAACGACAATCACCTATTTCATGACCATAAGTGATTAAAACAAGTTTCTGACTGCCCCAGTCATAAACTAATGTGACCTCTGGTGAAACATTTGTCATTGGTCGAAATAGACAGTGCCTTTTTAGGCGATTTCTCCTACCAATAATGAATAAACTGCTGCAGTTCTGTGCAGATACCGGATCTTGGAACAAAAAGTGAGTGAAGCCCAGGTCAAAGAAGCAAGAACCTGAAAACATCACAAAAGAAAAAGCGGAAAACAACAGTTGTGCAGGCTAGCAATATGTTGTAGTTGGACCATAGAGATATTTCTGCTCTTGGTTGTTTACTCGTGTTTTCACTTTGTGGAAAACAGTAATAAAATGAATTTTGTTTTTTAATGCTGAAGTTACTCGTGCTACAGGTATTTCTTGTCAATTAATTTCGCAACAAACTGACCAAAAATACTAGTACTTAGGAATGCCAGAGACAAAAACAAATTACACCCACTTTTTATTACAAAATTCGCATGATCAATCATCCTGAAACAAAACGGTAAATGTCGGTTCACAACTGGATCCGATTCAAAAGTTCTCAACAATACTCTCATCTTACATTTTTGTTCTTTTGCGCCATACCTCTTTTATCTAGTAGACTCTCGGGTCGCGTGCTCGGATCGACGTATCTGGGTCGCCTCTCCCTCGTTTGTACTTGCATGCCTTCCCCTGTTCCCATAGACACCCGCGCCATCTGAGCTGAAACTCCTGCCATGGCGGCTGCAGCAGCCGCACCGTTGCCACTACCCGCAGCCCCAGGTCGAGGCTCGCCACGCGTGCCACCTCTAATACTGGACCGGCCACTGCTTGCGACCCCTGGTGGGGGCTGACTCTGTAGGACAAAATGCAGATGAGTGATGTAATGTTGAGAAATGTTTTCTCAGTTGAAAAAAAGGAATAGGGACAGTTTTGAAGTGTGAATGAACCAAACTAGAATTGATGGAGAAGACAGCCCCCTTCGCAGACCTACTGCAGTGACCCCAGATATAAACACATTACCAAATCTGCCTCATTACAACTGTTACTAATCAGTCTTTCTATTAACCTATGCACTTCTAAGACAGCTGATCAAGTCTGAAATAGCTACACACTGGTAATGGCTGCCATTTCAATAATCACAAGATGTAACTGATACAATATGAGCTAAACATCAAATGTTCTGGAACAATTCAAAAATTACATAAACGTCAAAAAAACTGTTCTCGGGTTTTTTTAATCCTGACTTACAGAGACCTGGTAAATAATTACAAAACTGGTCCCTCTTTCCTAGTCTGTCACATTGACCTTTACAAATCAGGTCTTGTCATTGAAAAAACAGAAAGTGATGTCATAACATTTGACCCAAAAAGGATGTTGAAAGTGAGGAGTTGTACTTAACACATACACGTGAATTAGGTCAATAGGAAAATTTCGAGACGGCATCAAAGCCGAAATGACGTCATAACAGGGCAAACCTCGTCATTTTCAGCAACAAGTAAGAAAATCTGTTACCTGAATTATACACATGATTGGAAACAGCTGTCAGCCCCCCTTACTCCAGGGGAGCACTTATGCAGATTAAATGAACAATAGAAATGTGAATCACAAGGATGAAACATATCCAAGTGGAAAGCAATACTGCTTGGGGGACGTTGTTAACTTAAACAGCTCTACAAGCATCACTGGCATAAACATGACAAAGTTCAAATAAGATAGATCTATTTTTAAGTTTCTTTGGTCCATTTGGTCCATTTCCATGGCAGCAGATGAATAAACAGCACCAATGTGGTGATTGATCTTGTCCAAGCTTTAGTTGATGAAGTTGATCTGATGCCAGACTAGATCAACATGATATGCCCTCTGGTAAATTTTTGATCGATGCGATAGATCTAGTCAATCTCGATATACATTCAATATTTATATCTAGTTAATATGTGATCAATGTGCTGCACTAGCTTGTCAATTTGTCATCGATGTGCTAGATTTGTGAGCCTTGACAGGAACAGTAAGGGTGCCAAAGATTCCACTGCATTCCAACATGTAGCTTGGCTTCAGATAATTACCAAGCCAATGTGAATTTAGATCCCCGACCAAGTCATTTAAAACCACCTGTTTAATAAGGAATTGAATAAGTTTACAAAAGCAGGAAATTCTGCTTATTATGGTGGTGAACCTAGTGCTTGAGGTAAGACAGTGAGTTAGATGTCTCCACGTTTTTCTCAACTAATAGCTAGCCTTAGCAGCGTTCTCCATGACAAAACATAATTCACACTCTACCAGAATTCCAAAACTAATGTATGTTTAAAATCAATGTCCATACTGTGGGTAGGTATGTGTGTTAAGTTTTGGAATAAATGCACTGAACAGGTACCAAAAGACCGAAATGACCTAATTTGCTTGAGACATTACTAATCTTCCTATACTTTAAGCATGTTATACAGGTTTCCTAACTCCACGCAAGTAAGCAAAATTACGTAACAGCAAAATTCAAACAAGACACAGCCAGGAATCAAAACAGGTTGTGGATAACACTGCTTAAGGAAGGTACATACACTGTTTGTTTTTCCACATTCCTATTTAAAACTCTGTGGACTTGGCCAAAAATGCATACAACTACAAAGTTTAAGTCTGTCAGAGTCTACATTTCTTGAAACAGAAAGTTAGTAGTATTAAATTTCCAACTTCATTTCAATCTGACACTGACTGGGTACCATTACCATGTCTCTTCAAGATTTAAAAAAGATTTGAAAATCCACAAAATTGCCTCCAGAGGCCGCTAATGTAGTCTGACTGTCAGAAAATCAATGTCAGACACGCTCTGCTCCATAAGAACACAGAAAAGCATTTAAAATGACCTCCAGGAGGTGGAGAATACGTTGAATTCTTCCGACTTTGGCAACGTGTCATCGTCACCATCTTAACAGTATCATATTTGACAAACTATAAAATTCAACAATGTAGTTGGAAGATACATGTTAACGGAAAAAAATGAAATCGCTTCCAGAAGCCACAGTAATTGTTGGATCCGTCCAAAAGTAGTCGCCGTCCATTGTCAGCTCCATAAAAGATCTATCAACTATTAAACGGACGGCCAGACAGAAATGGCACATCTTTTTGTAGGTGCATAAAAATATAAAAGATCAACTACATCATACACGGTAGTCAGTCAATGACATGGATACTTGCTATGTTTTATTTGAATTTTCACGTAAATCACTACAATTGAATCTCACCAATTTTTGGACAAAAACAATTGCTAAATTTACCCTTTTTCACTTTTCACACATTAGTGTGAATGTCCACAACTTCTCAACACAATGAAAGCGAGTAACTTTGATGCACAGCTTGAACACGGAAAACCATCAATTTGGTGCCGAATATGTTTCATGGAAAAATGAAAACGTAAAATTTCACTTGTCGGCCACATTGTGTGCTAAACTGGCGAGAGTGAACTAGCTGAACAAATGCACTCACCTGTACTTGCTGTGGGGGTGGTGGTTGTTGTTCCCCAGGTCTCCTCTCAGGCTGTTCCTGAGTGGCGGATGCCACCCGGGCGCGACCCCGAGCACGACCCCTGGCACGTCCAGTCATAATCCACTTGCTGTCCTGGAGCCAATAACAAATATATGTAAGACTGCATCACACTAAGTTCCTTTCCAAATCATCTGAATCACTAGTTTGTAACTGGTGAGCATCGACAGAACACAGAGTACCCCTGTGTGTACAAACTGGAAATTTTTGTAGAATGTTTTGACATAATTTATAAATTATCTACTGTCCAGTAATCCCAAGCCATGCATTAGACCTCACAAATCAGTTCTTAAAGACATAGTTTCACAACATAACAACTGCTTTTCAACACAAATAATAGCACTGTGTGAATCTGTTGCACAGGGCAGTTCTTGTCTGCACAGCTTGGTTAATTAGAAAAGCCCAGCAGTAATGACCTTATATGACTTCAGGCAGAGTCCTCTGAGAACAGGCATATGTGGTTACATAACCATCTGTGATGTCAGATCAGTTAGACAGCTATGTATTGCAATGGCCCCCAAAATTTAGCTTGCTTCATATGACAATTCCTTTCAACTCCATTTGTTGGCATAACTAAATTGTTTTTTGTCAACGAGATGTAAAGACCAGTGTTTAAGCAGTGAGTAGGACGGCACCTTTTAATTTAACCACATATGTAATTGAAATTTGATTGGAGGTGGCAATCTCAATGACAGAATTACAAGAACACTAGAAATGGAAGTCTCCTGAACTTGGTTTTTAAATTCATGTGTTAATCTATTGAAATAATAACAAGTAATAAACCCAAGGCATCAAGAAATATTACCTGAAGAAGCCAGTGAACATATTATTTCAGCTGTTCATTATGGCAAACTAATTCTACCATGCTTTGGTCACTGAGTCATAGCAATCAAAGAACAAATCAGAGGACAATTATGACTTAAGCTACAGCTTTCAGTCGGAATTATATATTTGGTTTCTACAGTGAAAGACTTTCGAGGTAGTTGAAGGTTACACCTACTGTACATAAGTCAAAACTGAAATAATCTCAGTAAAGTTGATATGTAAGTCAAAATGATCTAATCTTTTACCAAAATAAGTAACTTAGAATGCACAGTACTTTAGAACATTTAAGCAATACAAACATTATCCAACAACACGACAAATTTACATGATATGAAAGTGGATATGCCTAACTATTACCATGGCGACCAGGTATTTCCTTACATTAGAATTCGACAAGCATGATTTGAAAAAATAAAAAGTTGCATGGAAAAAGGATTGGAGGCTGGAAGCTTCACAATCCAACATGGCCGATTACTCTAATTAAGAGACTTTACATTTTGGGCCTTGATAACTTGAATTAAGAAAGCAAAAAGTTAAAACGCATGTATTAAAAGAACGATTTATACGAAAAATTTAGAAAAAATATGAATTATGTTGTGACACATAATCAAACCTTGAAGCGCAATTGACTTTCAAAGAAAAAAAACGATCATATTACCCATTGATAATAATTAAGACTTGGTGGTTAGTTCTGTGAGGTACATTTGTCACTAAAGACACCAATGCGCAGCAGTTTATACAACGGCCGTCTTATGGGAAGCCATAATTTTGTTTTTGGTAACACATTTTTTCAATATTCCGTGGGTCCCACGACACAGACTTTACCGATAGGCCTACCAGTCTCAACAAATATTTGCATGAAACTGATTTTGATGGTTCTCATTGGTTGTTTTTTTTGTATTTCTCACTTGGATGAATACTGGTTACTTTTGGTGCCACCGGCCCATTGAGATTGACCGAGTTCATCTCGTTGCCTTATAAGGAGTTTCGTTGACAGCACGAACATTATATGGCGCATACTCCCTCTAAAAATCTGCCAAGCGATTCACAAACGCAACTTCGCAGAGGCCACGCGTGACGTTTGCGGTTTCCGGGGAGTATTCCGAGAGTTGGGACAGCGGGTGACGTCAGTGAGTTCAAAATATATGTCTCGCGCTGAGAAATTGTAGTCAAAATCACGTGATCTCATTGAAATCACACGGTAATATCTCGCGTAATCTCGCAGAGTCTTGTTAACTTAGCGTGGTCCTTATGTTAGTGAATTCTACCCTGGCTTCCGTTACTGATTGACATGCGCATTTTACATACTTAGAAATGTCGTTTGCTGCGGGAAGGCGAAGGAACGCTAAGCCTAAGAATTATTTTAAAAACCCAGAAATGTTTCAGATACTGACGTTGACTCAGATGCAGATACGACAGATAATCCAGGGTCGATGGTGGGGATATTGCCGGGCTCAGTCAACGAATCACAAATATCCATGTCACGGTGAACCGAAATTTTGCTGACAATGTCAGACAACGGCAAGGCAATACAAATGAATACAATTCGCTCTAACTTGAGAATAGATGATTTTCATCTGGAAGAATGAGTTTGTGACAATCCTGAAAATTGTGGGAATTCATAGTTGCAAGCGTTTGATAATCCAGTAGATATCACTTTAGAAATATTGGTTGCCATCATCAACTCCCGTCCAAGCAGATGGAAAACGGCCTGCATGTGAATTGACAATTGCAGGGCTTGGAATGACCAATGACAAAAAACGCGGAAACTTTTACGGCCCAAATCATAAGCGCTACCCAGCCCTGAAATGGTCGATGTGAACCTTTCCCCAACAAAAAATCGGGAGGACTAAAAAAAAAAAACGTTACCACCATCACTAGCATGCGTCCTTTTAGATTGTCCGTCCACTCCCAACCCATACATTTTTGGCTGCAGAGCCGTAGTATTTGTCGCCGCGGTTTACAATAACACGAGGCACCATTGAAAATCCCACCACGCTATCCCAGATGCCCCGGCAATGTTGACAATTTACGTTCCTCCGAAACATAAAGAGCAACTTCCGCTTTTCGAGGTGAACGTCGTCTGCAACGCCGCGGTAAGAAAGGAATTTGCCGCTGAAATTTTATATCAAATCCCCGATTTTTTATGAGGAAATATAATAAAATGCGCGGACAGAACATTTGAAAAAAGCGGAAATCCGCGTTTCCACGGAAAATTCCAAGCCCTGCAATTGGTTTGTTTACTCTACCAAGGGCTAGGCTAATTTGCATTCATAATGGAGGACTCGAATTTTGTGCTGTTTTTACAAGAGTTCTGGTAGTACAGAAGTTTAATGTTGTACCGCTTCACATATCGAATTCAGGCTCAAAGAATGCTGTGCAAGACATTACACTTACAGGCTGAGGGAAAACATAGACTCAGCTATCAAGACATAAAAATGTGAGAGTCTTTACAAAGACACTTCACTTGGACTGTCTACTTCATGAAAAAAGTTTACTTCCGTGTTAGACTTTTTGTGCTTAGTTGACATTGATTGACATCACCATTATTGAGTAGCCTAAAACATTTCCCCATACTATTTCAAACACATGAGCAGATTTCCATTTCAAAGTCATTGACTAAACAAATGGGTTATGACATATGTGATATGTTTGTAATTAATTCCAACTTTTAAAAATAAAAAGTTGAATAAACACAGTTATTCGTTAGCACTACTGTGCATTACTATTAAAATGCGTGGGTAAAAATAAGGTGCACACTAGCTTATGGAGAACGTTGACTGCCGTGCGGTTCCGGCACGTTGTAGTTTTTACGCGTGCGACCTGCTTAGATTGTCAGATGTGGAGAACACTGCTTGAGCTTAAACTTGTGCTTTTGTTCGCAGCTTTGCTTCGGGCTCGGACTTCAATGTTTGCGGGAGTGCTTACGTGTGATAGTCTTGAAAATCACGTTTTTAGTCGGCATTTGTAGAACAACTAAAGCGTTTCAACTACCTTTTCTTAAACTTATTAACTAGTCTTTTGTTGAATTAATACAATCCAAGTCTGTAGATTCATACAGAACTGCCGCTTGTCTACTGAGATATTAGTCATTGTTCAGGAATGATCTTGATCGGACCGTGAAGTTATTGGGGCGTACAAGTTCACCACATGTATCATGTGACTTTGCTACATCTCCTGAGCCGACCCAGATTTGAATTCAGCAATTCCTCACACCACCCTCTGGTGGCAATTGCACACAGAAAGCACATGATTTTGCAAGATATCCTGGGTCAAGATTGGAACTGAGCAATCAATCACGGACCCTCCTTGCAATTGCAGTTTGGGTAGGGCCATGAAGCAAACGCGTCTCAGTCGCTCAATAAATTTCTACACTCGCAACATCTAGCGAGCTGACGAGGTATATCACATGACATGTTTTGATTTTAAAAACAGTTCACAAAGTCGTTTTTCTCGGTGTTGTCTGTGGTTTTTACTTCTTGACAGGAAAACCTGTCAGTATCAAGCCTTGAACAACTCATTTGCATATCTGACACAACAAATGATGAGCATGAGTTCATATTTGCATGTTTGAGACAGCTCAACTCAGTTCAGTTTTATCCCCTGGAACAAATCCTCTGTGTTTTAATCGAGGAAACCAAATGCAGTCACTTTCACTGATCTGAATCAGTACTTGCTGATACAGTAAGTGGACTGCCATTCGAGTTTCATAAAGCTCCGTGCTGTGCCATTTTGCAGCGCGCTAATATATTTAAAAACATCTGAGTTTTTAACAATGCTCTTGCGAAATCGCACTATCAAAGTCGTAATTCTGTTTCTGTATGAGCCGTGAGAAACTTTGTCGTTGTCATGTTCCACTGATTGACCAAACTCACAAGTTCCGTGCTGAATGAACACCCCATGCGCTTTTCCAGTCTGGCTAAAATTTGGACATAAGCAGCCACTGCTTGGGTAATTGCCCACCCACACTCCCGGTCTCCGGGGGGGGGGGGGGGGGNGGGGGGGGGGGGGGGGGTTTCTCCAAATTTAAGGCCCACAGCTTTAAGTCGTGTTTAGGTAAGTGATGGGGAACATGACAGGGGGTGCACTTTTGTAGCCAGACACTCTTCAAATAACACATCAAAGACACAGCATGGGCTTGTACTATAACTGTTGTCTCTGCCCTAAGTCAATTTATTACATTGGACAAGCTTTGACACCAGAGCTGATTCAGGCTGGTGAGGAAACTGGTGACAGGGAATGCATATAATTTATTAACACATAATGGGGCTCTTGTCCCTCTTATGAAACTAGACAGGGAAACTGAGAATAAACAAACTTAATAGGAATGCGTGACATTTCACCCACAACTGAGAATTGGGAGTGATGTCTCCCACTAAACACATGGCACTTGTGCCACACACACAAAGATAAAAGTTTTCAGTGACAGTTTTATTAACAAACACTATCATGTCATGGTTGCTTCCACACTAAAATGGAAAAGATGTTTCCAAGATTAGGGAAACATAGGGCAGCATTCCAATCTTCGTACTGTATCTAAATTTGTTGGGTAAAATATTGATTTAAAAAGTATCCGCATCGTTAACTTTGTCCCAAGGTTTTTGTGGTGGATGTGTCCCGTTTTTTTTTTGCGGTAAGAAACGTGAAAGAGCACTGTCTCATAGAAATTCCCAGGGGAAACTGAGTAGAGAAATCTTATTTAAGTGTGGCATCGCATTGAAACAAAAACAAGTGACTGAAGTGAGCTTTTTTATGTATAAATTAATTAAAAGAAAGGCTGTCAGCTAAAAGGTTAGATCCTATCCCCTATGAAGTGAATCAAACTTAGTCTTTTAAGTATCCAAATTCTCACTGGTTGTACTTTTCATCAACTACATAGATATTGTATAAATATCGCCCGAATTCCACATCAATTTGCCAAGCATCGACACTGTGTCATTCTATTTCAATTTTAAGGACATGAAGCCTTAATTAGGAATCACATTGCAGTTCTGTTTGTAAGGCCTGCTGGCATGTATAATATCATTTTACGTAACATCAAAAAGGAACATTTTAGAAATGGGCACACAAAATGAAAATGTTGCAAGACTAAAGTAGTGCGCAGTTGACGAACCATATATTCAAGCATACACACAGCAACATTGCTCCAATTTAGGTCATGATCAGTTGGACAAATGAACGTATTTTCTATTTTTCTTCGCAAAAATGTATAGCGGCAAAACAATGCTTTGTCATGTTTAGGTTCTATATCAAGGGTACTAACAGGCAATACTTTTCAAATACTGTGCAAATTCATTGGGAGGTTTTTTAACGTGAATTTTCTGAGTTGCATTAACATACAATTTTTTTGTTTTACACAATGATATAGCGGAATGTTTACAAAGTAAAAAACACTAATTTTTTGATGATATCTTTCAAGAAATTTTTGTCAGACAGCTCGATAGAAGTTGAGTTAGTGTGACGGACGTACGTGATGGGCGTATGATTCAAACTTTTGCAGTATTTAAGCTATATTGGTCTTTTGCTACTAATTCATTGTTTTTTAATTAAAATGTACCGATTGACCTTTCATACCAAATCATCACAGGTAGGTCTATGCTAGGAATATACTCCAGGATTTTAACTTTTCAATACATTTGATTAAAAATATAAAACAACCCCTAAAATCTCACT
The DNA here is from genome assembly GCA_002633005.1 of Phoronis australis. Lineage (NCBI taxonomy): Eukaryota > Metazoa > Phoronida > Phoronidae > Phoronis > Phoronis australis. The sequence goes on along the minus strand of NMRA01000070.1, from coordinate 141,122 downwards.
TCCCTATGAAGATGGTAATCCATACAGGTGGAAATGAGAGTGATAATCATTTTGTATTTGACAGCTATTAGTTATCAGGAAAACCTGTTTTTATGTGTTAAATAGAATAATAATTCAAAACGAATAAGTAAATGTGACTGTCAAAATATAAAATCTGAAATAAAACTTTAAAACATTACTAACCACTGTTAAAAACGCATTTTAATTGTTTTTTACATTAGAACTCGCCCTAAGCTTGCATAAAATTATTCCCTGGACCATGCCGTTGATGGTTCTGATGCATGCCATGTAAATAATAATCATGGGTTTTTTTAAAAGTATTACTAACAATTTCAGTATCTTCTTAAAACAAAGTGTGAAGCATGCTTTAGTAGACAACATCCACTTTTGGCATTCATATTCAAATCACCTGTGCTGTCTATGAAAGCAAGACATTTAGGATCATGATTTAAGAATATGTAGAACTAACTTATCAGACGTTGTTTTCTATTTAGTGATTGGCATGATTAGGTTTTCATCCAGCTCTTTAACTCATGCCTTCTTTTCAAATTTAAGGAGAGGCTGCTTTAAATAATGTCACATCACAGTACACACAAGTACAATTATGAATTTCTTGATCCACAATGGCATTCAGACAGATATTTATTCTTCTCCCAGTTGCATCTGTTCTTTCGGTGGTCTCCAACAATTTCCTCTTTTTTTCTAAACGCCGATTTAATCTCCTGGAAGCTCAGCAGAAAAAAAGTCTAATTCTTAAAAAGATTGAGGGATCAAAAATACGTAAAATGAGACAATGTGATAATTTGCTATGAATCATTTCATACAAGCCACCCAATGACGCAATACGCTAAAAACACAAAAGGGTGAATACAATCGGTGAGGCTGTGACAAAAATGCCCAATAAAGTAGGTGACAGGTTCCTACCACTTAAAAATGCCCAGTATCGACTTTTTCAACACAAAACAACATAGCAGGTCAGAGCAGAAATAACATTGATTCCTGGGCAATAGCAAATTGACATGTATTTCTTTAGGTCTCTTGTTATTTATATTCTAGAGCACCTTAGGAATTCTTTTGTATGAATATTTTTGCATCTTGAATTTCCCAAAAGCTAAGCATTTCTTTAACAGACAAACAACTTCATTAAATCAGCATTTTGTTTTATTTACATTTTATAATGTGGGCCAACTGTCTGATTTTAATGAGTTGAATTCTACTAAGATTAACTAGATGACATTGCAAACTATAACTTTTCTGCAAATACTTTTGAAATTGATAAAATCCAATGCATTCAGTTTAAATCTGTAGCAACTTATTCACATAATTTTAAAGCTGTCTTTGTAATATTGTATTGTAAATTTCTTAGGTGTGTGATACATTTTAACTTCTGCAAGTTTAGAAAGTAAAAATATGACCTAAGGTTACTTTAAATTGCTGAAAAATTGTTATTTCAAGGGTGTGACAGACGTACGTGACAGACGTACAAATTTGCTGTACATCTATCACGCAATTTCTGACTTAACGAATTATCCCTGGGATCTAAAATTTTGGTTAATAGTACTGAGTAACAAGTTAAAAGAGAATCTGAAATTATTTTAATTTTGATTGAAAACTTTTAGAGTAACTAAACTTTTTAACACTTTTTTGTGATGGACATACAGCACCATGATATCCAGGAGTTGACCTTTGACCCCAGGGACTCATCTAGCGGCCGTCCTGGCCGTCCTTGGGACGGCCCTTTTAAAAAAATGACGGCTTTGGACGGCACGGCCAAGACGGAAAAAAGACGGCCTGTTCCAAAACAACCTCGGCGAAAATGAAGGCTAAACGAAGAATTTTAACATTTATTATTAATAAATTTCATTGAAACCTACAATTCATTGTTTAAGTTCGCTAAATATTAAGAAATAACTCGACATTATAAACTTTTGCCGTCTATTTTTACTATAAATGTCACAATGACGATCGGCAAATACTGGCAGCCATCTTTGGGGAATACCTTCCTATTCTGTGACGTCAAGGTGGCTTCATACGGAATCCCCCGCACGACTAGTGTCGAGAAATATTGCATCCAGCGCTAACTACCCGTACATGGACACTTAATCTTTGAAATTGAAGAACCCACACCCGAAGTTCAAAGGATTTGCCGTACCCCTAATGCTAGTTGCCGACGCGGAAGTTGAAGCGGCACTCGATATATTCGACGGAGCAGCCAATTTGAAATAGCCGACGGAGAACGTACACTTCGAAAAAAAAATGATAGCCCGACAAAATTCTAGCACTGACCTGCCGTACAAATGCCATCAATGTCGTTGAACATGCAAACCAGATAAAACTTAGCGCAAACTTCCTTAATTTGTTCGCATAGCACCCTTGCAACTCGAACGAATGAATGAAAAAATATCAAAAAAATCCGCACGGCCGAACGACTTATATTGATGCGCGAGAATGCAGAGCAAACTTTAAGAGAAAAAATGTGGTGTGTAATGTTGGTTACGTATTCAATGAATAACTTAGAATGAAAATAAATGCCTCAAAATACTTCAACTTATTGTGGAATTCCATGATTATTGGGCGATTCGAGTTTATCCTCAGTGTGTGGCACTGCGTGCCGTATATGGAAAAAAGTAGGTCAGCCAGTCACGTGCACAGCACCTGTTACTTCGGCTGTGAACCTGGCCGGGGATTTGACTCTTAAACTGCGAGAAAAGAATGGTTCTTTTTAAGTATAAATTTCTTGTAGCGTACTATGAAAGACAGTGATTGACTTTTAACCTGGTAAGTTTCAATTCAACAAAGCGTCCGCTTAAAATGCACTGCAGAAGACGTAACAACTACGATGTCCCCGGCGACCACTGGCTACGCTCGTAGCCAAACGACGTGAAATTTACGAGTAAAGCGCTCGGAAAAACGTTTAAGAAACGTAAAAATACGAATGCCAAATTCAAACACGGAGTTTCGACGTTTTTTTTTGTTCACGATCCTTTACGAAGCCAAGTCCGGGTATACACGCGCGAGTGCACATACGCCGTCACTCCTATTTTCCAGCGGAGATTATCGACCGTGTTGAGCACTGGTGATACTGATTTGTGAATTTGTTGAGGATATGGTCTTGTTTTTGTAGATTCGTGAATTGCATTACTGTGCCATGTAACGAAACGTAGACATGTACTCTAGAATATTTTTTTTATGTCTTTTCGAATGCAACTTCATTGTCTTCTCACAATTTTAAGTGGTTTCTCAACTGCCTTAATTTTACTCTTCTCTTTTGAGAGCTTCAAGATACATTGAGTCCTGTACTCATGCTGTCTATCATGCAACTCTACATAGATAATCTCACTAAAAAGATTTACAGATCTTGATTTTTGCAGCCTAGTGACAATACACACATCCTGAATGGAACAAACCTCCTAATTTTTGTTTAGTTTCCCTATGTGCCGTCCTTTGAACAAGAAAAAGACATCCAAACAGTGTGCTAAATAAAATGCAAGGAAATGACCTTTTTATGTAACAATTTTCCCCACCAGGTGGGGGAATTCCCCCACCCCCCCAACTTCCCCAACCCCACCTCCCCCCCCCAGCGCTACGCGCCTCAGATTTGCGCTTTGCACGACTCGTCAGTCTCACGAATTTGGACCCCCAATTTTCAAATCCTAGATGAGTCCCTGTTTGACCCCAAGAGGTCAATGATGTGCCAAAGTTGAAATGTTATTTTTTAAAAAGTTTGGGATTCCTGTGATTGCACAAATTAGATAGTATAGTGAAGTACCCATAATTAGCTTTTTTATGACAATAATTAGCAACCCACATGAAAATCAGGCTATTTTTTTGGGTCAAGTGACCCCAAAAATGGGTCCATTTAGGCAAAAAATTAAAAGTTATAGGGCAGTCAAATATGGGTCCTGAAACTAGAGAGAATGGGCTTTCGGATGAGATCAAAAATGTTAGTAAGTGTAGTCTAAATTTTAATTTTTTGTCTCCACGTTGACCTATTCATGGAATTGGCTTAATAATAATAACAGAGTATAGATTCCTACAGCCTCACAAATTTTGATGTTAGTCACATACTAAACACTGGCCTCACAATAGACTATTCCTTTGCCCATAGAAATTTGACTTGCAAGTTGGCTTAGCTGGAAAGTCACAAGTGACAATGGCTGTTGCCAGAGCCCATTAACACTTTAGGCAGTGGTGCAGACCAACAGGTTTCAATAGTGAATGATTCAAGACATGACCTTTTAGACAGTATTACAGTACAGCACTAAAACATGTGGCCTGTTATTCAACATTGATTAACAATAGCTACCCTAACTGTTGGTCTTATCTTAGTTACAAGAGAATAGATTGTGTAATGTGCATAGGATCCTTTTCTAACACTGAAAGTGCTGCTCATACTTTATGAACAATCCATAATGTAATTTAAGATAATTGAAATGTCTTGTGTAACACTTTTGGAATTGGAAAACCACCAAATCTAAGTATCTAGATTTATTGATGTGTAACAGTGTTAACCATATGGTCTGTGGCTTCTCACTTCTTGGAACTGTCTTCAAAGTTTGCATTACCCAAAACAGAATACATCTAAGCAGGCTGAGTGTTTGATAAGATCAAGAACACGAGTCATTTTGAAAATATAATAATGGAAGTTAAAAGAGTGAACATGGAGCTACTTACTTTTCATAGATATCTGCGTACAATGGACACCGTCGAACCCAAAACTTATAAGCCTAATAAAGATTGTACCTCGGACATTGCATTCTATCAAGCTCTAAACAACAGATATGTATGCTCAGAGGGTATTATTATATGAGGAGGGTATTATTATATGAGGAGGGTATTATTATATGAAACGAACAGAAGTACCAGCAGGCTAATTAGTTATTCAAATGAATCCATTCCTAACCCTTGACTTATAAAGAAAATCATGACGCAGTTCAAATAACACCATTAGTAACACAAACCTGTACTAAATGCAGGTAAAGCTGGAAAACCTAACCAAGTCCAGTAAAGAAACACAATTTGTTCGAAACATGTTTCAACACTAGATTGTGATAACCCCCCACAATATATCAACAGGTTGTTAGATCGTGAATTAATCTGAACACCATACTCACTTTGCAAAAACAACCTCTGAAATAACCATTGTAGACTATAACCTAAAGTAATTATCCAACATGGACCGTGAGAAGTTCGTTATTTTGCAGAAGGGTGGAGCAGTATGTCTTACCGAGACATCAACATCAACAAAGACACTTAATGCTAGATGACCACAGGATGCTAGATGACTCACTGGACGCAAGATGACCACTGGATGCTAGATGACCACTGGACGCAAGATGATCACTGGATGTAAACGGAACCTTCAAAAACCCTCTTTAACCCATTCTTAGCTTTCTACTACTACTAATTTAATGCAAATTCAAATCACTACAATAAATATCCAGTCAAATACCGACTTACTCAATGGAAATCTCTTCAATATCCTCAAATGAAGTAATGCATACAGAGGTAAGGAAAAGTCATTACCTGGAGTAACTTATTTCACCTGGGCAATGGTCAAACTTACCACTTTCATTCATTGCAGCATTTTCACCACGAGGTAGGCCACCTCATTCAAATTTTGAGGCCCCACGCTCTAATTTGACCACCTCGATCAAATTTTGAGCCACCAAACCACCATCCCCAAATTTTGAGCCACCAAACCACCATCCCCAAATTTTGAGCCACCATCCTCAAATTTTGATCCAGCATCCAGTCCTATCAATCAGGACTACACACATAGCCTTGGCCCCATTTTTAACACTGCGCGCAGCAGGTGGTATGACGCCACATCTGCTGGCGTGCGCAGTGTGAAAATGGCCAGTAACCAATTTTGGGAACAGAATGAGGGGCTACACCAAGAAAAAGTTTGACAATGGGAATATTTCTTCGAGTTGGAAGGAATTAAATACATTGACGGCCTCCTAAGCCTACGGTGTCCCTCTAACGCGCAAAAGGTGTTTATAACAACGTGACTTTGATGTTTCAGTCAGTGCGAGGCATAATTCACCGAAAAGTTTCCAACATATGAAGCTCCTATAGGAGCTACACAGTATCTAGTCAGCTACAGACGGTGGTCACTGTCAACTAAGCAACTATCGAATCGAACTTTCTTAAAAGTTATTTCTGTTCCCAATATGATCGAATTCACAAAAATATAACCAAAACACAGAACAGGGTGATATCCCATTCGCTACTTGACTGAAAATTGTGAATGACAGCATTTCGTCGATCCTACCGCGCTCAACTTAGATACTGAGTAACCTAATAACGGTCGACTTATTTGTGCCCTGGCGCACCGCCATCTTGTATAACGGCATGGCTCTAACGATGCCAACAGATGATGCCATGATATCAACACACAACATTTGGCCTGTTAAAGCGTATCCCATAATCAGTGATGGTGTTAACAAAATCGACATAGATTGTGCTACGTATTGTTTTCAATGTAAAATGTAACTTACCTGGACTTAAGCAACATAAACTAAACAGTGCCCCTAGTCTTCCGAGCCCGAAATCCCGCACAATCTGCTTGTTGGTGCTCGCGAGACAAACGAGAGGTCGCTGGTAGTCGTCGGAAAGGTGTGAAGCAGGTGGGGCAAGAAGTTTGCCTGCCCTCGGCCTTTGGGTTTGTGCCAATACTGACGCTGTTTTTGAAAGACATTGAGTAAGTGGTGGCTGCTACTTTCGAAATTGTAGATTTAACCAACCATTAAGTGTTGAACGGGGTGTATCGCCGGCGCATTCCAATCACACGCTCACAGTGTGAGTAACTGCAGGGCCCTCTACTGGCTATTGTACTAGTGTCACCTGTTTTTAAAACTTGTTTACATATATTTTGTTTCGGTGTTATTTCAAATTGCAACTGTTGAGAAAATTGTGGTGAATTCTCAGGTTTCCATGTCAAAAATTGGTGAAATGTCAATTTGTGGTCAAAATCACTAAATTTGGCATTTTTAACTTTTGGAAATATCAAAATCAAATATATACTTGAATTTGGGTATCTACTATCTGTTACTGAATCATGTAAATTCCATTTGAAATGTGTAATTTTGAGTAGAAGTCAGATTCCATCAGTCAATTTTCCCTTGTTGCAGAAAACTAAGGCCTCTCAACTGAAACACATGAATGTGAGTTTACGTTACGCTGTTATCAAACCTGCAGTTGATATTATGTGCATTTGCAGCAATAGTTTACAGTAATTACATTTAAACAAAGAAAACCACGCAAGTTTTATATTGATGCTCTTATTTTTACTTATTGTCTTAGTATTGTTTTTGAGGTATTAAAGCTCTTGTGAAGTAAAACCTGTCAAGATTTAAGTACTCATCAGGGTTAACCTTTAACTTAAAGTACCAGTTGCATATGATTTCAACGTTTATCAAGGTGACACAAGTTGTAAAGAACCTACTGGTACCCATGGGGTCACCCTGGCGATATTCGTAGGGAAAAACCCATAAAAATCTACACTTAGCATGATCTGGAGCTGAGTAACACGTAGTCATTTTAGATTTACCAAGAAGTCAGGAAGTGATATTCACTCTTTAAGAATGATTCAATGAATAATAAGGTTTTGATTTGGCTGTGCTCAGTGTATTTGACTTGGAGTAAACTTCGGCCTTCTACTTACCTTGAACAGTGAGCGAGGCGACCAAGGCCTAGGTCCTAAAATAAATCTGCTCCCAAAGTAACTTCAGAAAGTATACCTGATGTATGTGGGCAATTTGTTGGTGAGATTAAAAGTACCGGGAAGAATTTTTGTTGCACCTCATTCGATTAGGTTACTACTGGAGCTTAATTGAGAGCACTATACAGCTCGTCACAGGACGAACACTTAGTTGCCCATAGGTCTTGAATAGTTGAAATTTGTGAGACCAATAAGTTAAAAAAAAGCTTATGCTTCTCACACTTGAATAGTTTTTCATCACAGACATTCAGCCGATTAACTACAGTTTACTACGCTCATCCCGGTTAAGTGCCACCGTTTGGCCAGCTTGTGATTTTGATGAATTAATCGCGGCCCTCTATTCTTAGTTGGGAGTTATATAGTCCTAGATTGTTATAGAACAGTGAACAATGATTGTAAACATTTCACGTCAACCTCTTTCGTCTAACAAGTAAAATTTAAACTCAGTCTGTCAAAGGATAATTTTTCGCAGTGAAATGATTTGTGGCAACTCATGTCTTGAGAGTCCATTGTTGTGCTGGTAGTAAAAATCAAGCGTGGGTGCTACGTTACTGCAATTCAGGTGAGGAGCGCACTGTTTTGAGCTGGAAAATTTTGTTTCTTTGTTGAAAAATCAATATGCTTGGTGGTTTTTTGTTGCGGCTTAATCATCTCAAGTCCTAACTCACTCGGGTTTTGCTACCCAGTGAAATTATAAAGCATGAGGACGGTAGATCCGTTAATTGTTGGGTAGTCCCCAGAATGTTTTTAACCTGATTTCACTCAAGAGAGATGATAAATTTTTGTAACGTATTACCAGACAGGGTTCTGTAGCTGAAATTTGAAAAACCTCAGCTGATACTTCGAGCAGACGACTGGACCACATGACATCAGGATAAAAAGGCCACTAGGGGAGCTAAAGTGGTGGTGGTGCAGTGTCATCACATAGCTCTATGTCAGGTTTCATTTAAATATGTTGATCTGTTCTGTAGATATCATCTGCGCATGCGCTTCCACCCAAAAGTACTCGAGAAGCCACCTGTCGAGACCAGAACAGCCATTAAGGAGTGCTGCAGTGGTTGAATCCTCCCGAAAATCGAGTGGTGCCAGCACGTTGTTGTCAGATACCAAGTTCCATTGAAATTTGTCGATCAGTTTTCTAAGTACGCTCCTTCCTCCAAAACACTGAATGCAATCATGTAAAACTCCACCCCTCTGACCTTGGGAGCGAGGCAGATTGAAAGTGGCATGTACTGTTCTAATAATGCCCTATAAACAGGTACCAAATTTTATCAAGATGTGGCCAGATGTTTTAAGTTCTCTGGATACCATATGAAAATATAAGCATTGGTTCTCTAGATATCATCCTGAAACCTCTTCCAAAAACATTGAAAAACCCCACCCCTTTGACCTTAGGGGCAAGGCAGATTGAAAGTGACGAGCTTCGCCCTAGTGATGGCTTGCACACTTGTGCCAAATTTCATAAAGATCCATCCAGGGGATTATGAGGTGTGGAGCAGGCAACTGAACAGCAGGGCAACTAGACAAAATAGCCACCAGGAAGAGCTGCAGTTGCCAGTGCAATGTGTCAAGTTTCATTGAAATATTTCAGTTGTTTCTCCAGATATCTTGAGAAAACACTCTTTCTACCAAAAGTACTGAAAAAGACACTTAACCAGCCTATAGTAGGCACTGCAGTGGCCAAATTTGCTAAAAATCAACTGGTGGTGGCGTACTGTCATCATGTACTTCTATGTCAAGTTTCATCGGAATCTCAATTGTTTCGCTAGATATCAGGAAATGCTATTCCCAAAAAACAATGAAAAGCCTCGCCCCTCTGACTTTGGTGGGCATAGCAGATTCAAAAGTGGTGCTCATTTCTACCAAATTTCATCAAAATGCAATCAGACGATTTTGAGATATCAAGAAGACATTTGGACTGCCGGACAGGATGGCAATATGTGACCACATTGCGGACGCATGAAAATTCCTTTATGGATATATCACTGGCTATTTAGTAGTGTCATTGTGTGCGAAGGGACAAAGAAGTTAAATTGTAAATGGCCAAGAAATGTATTTTTGCCCTTCTGTGAATAAAATAAAACTGACTTGGCTCACAAATTGGAAATAAGAAAGATATCACCTGGTAATATGTATAGAACCCCAGTGCATTGTCTCATGTATAGACAAAAGATAGAGTCAATATAACGCATTCAGTATACTCGTAATGTATATTAATCAATGATTCAAAAACGGATTTCAACAAGCTTTTAAAGCGCAAATATCAGTTACTAAGTAGCATGCATTACAATTGACAGAGTAATCTCTTTTAAAAAATTGATGAAATTTCTTGTTGAAAATTGAAATTTCGAAAAACTTTAGGTAATTTTCTTGGTGATTTAATGTGTTTTGACAAAGCTAGATAAACTGTTTCAAAATCAACATTTTTTAAAACTACTGTGTCTGTCCAGTATGTGAAAAATAGTTGTCTGAATTGGTAATTTTCTCTTACTTGAGAATCATGCGATGTTTAATGAATAACCATGGCTCAATTTTTCCTTGGGGTAACAATTGGTTAAACCATCTGAAGGAATTTTACCAGAAACAATGGGGTTTCACAGTGCGTGATCGCCTTCATATATATATACATGGAATGTCCTATCCGAAGAGCCAAACATTGATCGGAGGATTTATAGCCAATTTTGTAAGGTCAAATACCCTCTATGAGCAGCACCCTCTGTGGGCAGCTGGCTAGTGGGTAATGTTATACAGGATACTGGATTCAAAATGCAACATGAAACTATGATAATCTCATTCTGTATAAAATATAAATGCACCTTTTATCCTAAAAACAGCTCTTGATTTAGACCACGAAAGATAACATTATGAAATTGGTCTCAAATTGTTCTGTTATAAAATTTAAGGTGATCTCAGGGCTTTGAAAGAAATGACAGTTCATTATTGCTGGAGACCAGCCTCTACAAGTTGACGTGTCATGACACGTCATTTTATGCGCCGATGGTCTCAAGGAATAACTGACTGACAATTGGATATTGCTGGAGACAAGGTTCTACAAGTTGATGTGTCATGACACATCATTTTATATATAGATGGTCGACACTGATGGTCTCAAGGAATAACAATTCGTTATTGCTGGAGACCAGGCTCTTCAAGTTGATGTGTCATGACACGTCATTTTAGGAACCGATGGTCTCAAGGAATAACTTACTGACAATTCTTTGCAAGCTTAGAAACCATTTCTTATCTGAGTAAGGATCAAGTTGAGACCAGTTTACTGGAAGCAGACGACCTAAGTCAAAAAATCTCTGGTTTGACGGAAGACCAGTGTTTAGCTGTTTTTAAGTTAATGACTGAAGTTCATGAGACAAAGTCAATCTCAGCGCATCCAAAGAATGCAACATTCAACATTTTTGTTTATAAAACATTCATTAAACCCTGTGACAAAGATGGGTTTACTTCAAAAATAGGAAAACCCTGTTGCTGATAGCTTTATATAAAATTGACATTTGTACATTTCCTTCAAGCTCGCTAAAATGTAGTCTCTTTTGGCAATTTTGGCTCTTCTTTCGGTAACTGTTGCACAGAATAAACTGATGCGCTCTTTAATGTGTCTGGTGTTCTTTTTACACTCTTTTGTTCTTCCTCATTTTGATAGAACACAGCATCATCGCCGATATATTCTATTTTCTTGCCATCATTATTGTCCTCTGCTTGTGAGGACGACTTTGAAGTCGGCTTCTGTGGACCATCGAGTCCGTCTTGCCCTTGCGATTCTTGTCTGGAACTGATCACTTTTGATTTGTCTTCATTACTTGTTCTTCGCTTACGGCAACAGACAATGATAATAATGAGGATAATAACAATAAACAGAACGCCACCGACAACTATTCCTGCAATGGTTCCTGCCTGAAGTGCGCCATTCTCCGTAACACATTGCTCAATCTCCTTGTCTTCAAGTCCTTTCATCAATCTACCCTTCATGTCTTTTGGCGTTGCACACTTCAGGCACATATCCGGGTTGTCAATTCTTACATCAGGACCGTTGCTCCAGTCGCGCATTTCCTTTATGCCACAGTCACAGTGCCAAGGATTGCCACATAGATATACTTTTGCTTTTGTCTTGAGTATGGCAGACAACTCGTTAGAGCTCATTGTTCTAAAGTCGTTCTTTGACAAATCTAGGTCTTGCAGCTTCACAAGATCAGTAAACATGCTGCTTGGTACGGAAGTGAGTCCGGTTTGAGAGAGATTTAGCCGTCTTAGACCCCCCACTCCTTGGTACACTTTTGGTTGTACCTTACCCAAGGCGTTCTGACTAAAGTCTAAATCTGTCAGATAATTCTGAACTGGTCGGAAGGTAATGTCCTCAATACTGTCTGCATTTAATCTGTTAAGTCGCAGATTCAGCATCTGAAGTTTGGTATTAATAAATGCTTCTTTGCTGACTGCACCTATCTGACAGTTTTCAAGGCTTAGATAAATTAGGTTATTTAGTCCAGCATAGCCATTTGCAATAGCTGTCAGTGGGTTTCCGTCTAGGTAAAGTTCACGGATATAAGTTCCAAAAACATTTGTAGGCACAGTTTGTATATCGTTATTCCCAAGATCGACTATTTGAACGTTTGGTGTGTTTTTGAACATAGCGGCAGTTAGAACCTTCTGGCCACAGCTGTTTAATTTCAAGGTTTTAAGGGAGCCCATTAAACCGATATTAGTTGTATCCAGATGCAAATTCTCAATAGGGTTGTTACTGAGGATCAGAGTTTCCAACTTATTAAGATAGTTGAATGCGCCGCTGCCGATGATTTTCACCTTAGAGTTTTCAATTCGCAACTGCTTCAGGTTCTTGTATGGCTTAAAGACGTTTCCAGGAATTCGTTCGATGTCTGAGTCCCGTATGTCCAGAATATTAGTATTTTCTGGTAGGTTTGTGGGTATTTCTGTCAGCCCCGTACACCACGCGTTGAAACTTCCCTGGCGTTCTTCACACTGACATTGTGCTGGCCCACTCTGACATACTGCCGACTGAACAGACGGCACTAGTATAATGGAGGCAAGCAGCGTTGGCAGAAACTTGTTCATAGCTCGTCTTTTGCTGCAATTGAAACAGTGCACATCTTATACATTTTGTCAACTTGATTCTTCAATAGTTACAAAAAACCCACTCTTTTAAAAACCTGATTATCACTGCATCTGTGGGTGGATTGGTAAGATCATGATGCTTGGTCATGGAAAATATCCAACAAGAATTCAGTAGGGATGTGCCGTCAGCTTGGTGGGTGGCTATGTTGCCTCTTAGTCATCGGCTCAAGTGATATTTTAATTTCAACTACCGCAGTGTCCCCTAGTGTCAGTTTTAGTATTCAAAGTTTACCTCTGTATCTACAATGACACTTTTCCAAATAGTAATTGAATCAATATGAATATGTGCTTCTATTGCATTTGGTAAAAAAATTGTCCAATTGCTTTGAAAATTACCGGCTGACAAAATTACAATCTGAACACGTTATGACCATTATTTACATGACACAGTAAAATCTCACCAATTTAGGACACGAGTGAAATTTTATTTTCTCATTTTTTCATAAAAGTTACGTAACACAAATGAATGCTTTTCAAACTAAGTACCACCGCTACCACCAGACAATATTTTGAAGATTTATAGGCATTCGCAACAGTGTTAGAAGCCTTTGAAAAATGAAAAAAGGTCAAAATTGGCAGTTATTTTGGTTCGTAATTGGTGAGATGTTACCATAAATAACATTTGAAACACATGGCCTTACTAAACAAAATCAAAGTTGGTAGACATGCTACAGAAGTCTCGATATAATTCGCACGCAGCAGTTTTTATCGAAGCTGAAAACTGACATAGAAGCTTTGGTAAAGAATTCCTTACATTCGAACAAAAAATAATGATAAAAATTTACATTTTTTCATTTTTCAAACACTCACTATATTGCTAAAAATGCTTAAATTTCATTGTTTGTTTCTTGATGACAGGCGTACTATATAAATTTTCACATAGTCAAGTAAAATAGTCTTCTCGTTTACTCTACTGTTGAAAACTTGGATAACGTAAAATTTTACTGTTCCGCCATATTGTGTTTTAATTGGAAGAAGCTTATTTTTTTGACAACTTTCACTTGCTTGTTGCTTGTTCACTAATTGAAAATCTACAATTTAGGGAACAGCTTATGTAGGAAAGTACATTTCTCCAACCCAACAAATTGTCTTGGATTGTAGAATCCACAAAGTAATGATAACTATATGCTCTTGAATATGCCGTAAACGTTCGGGTTAACGCCCTGGGCGGTTAAATTGGCAAACCCAAAAAATCGGGGATAGGCGCTTAACCGAGAGGTGGGCGCTTAACTGGAAATCATCAAAAATCGCAGATGGGTGGTTAACCGAGCAGTGGGCGGTTAAATCGAAAATCCACCTAAAGTAGGGGGTGGGCGGTTAACTGAGCATGGGTGTTAACCCGAACGTTTACGGTATCTTCGTTTGTCTTGCAATTGGAGGGTTTATTCTGTCTAGTACAGTAATTATCTTCTTATTTAGCTCACTCGCCGTATTTCACACACCTAAAATTATTTACAATTCAAAATAATATTTTGACCCACATTTATTTTGCACAAGGCAACTTCGTGAGAATTTCTTGCGTTACCTTATTCTTACACAGTCAGTTTTACAGTTCGGAAGATGTCTAGTAATACACACCTCCCTAACTGTTAAGGTTATGTGTAACCTTATCAACAAGTCTTTGCATTTTGCAAAATATTTAGAAAAGTGTAGCCATTAACTCAGCTAAGGTATATATTTTCTGAAAGTAAGAGGCCTGTGGAATTTGATTTTTTTACTTTTTACCAGTTAGTTATTATTTGAGTCACATGACTTTGTTTTTTAAGAAAAATTAAGCAAAAAAGAAAGGTACATTGATGGCAAAACAACAGTACTGATCAAATTTTATTTCACATAAATGTTCGAGGCAAGATATCAAAAAACTGTTACAGTTTTCTAAATTACCATTTCTTTTTTTGTTTTAGGCAACTTTACATCAACGCTCCTCTCATAGCGGTGTTAGCGGTGTTATTAAGTTAGTATGAAAAGGCGTTAAAATAGGACTTTCATTGTTCGTGGCGATGTTGAGCTGGTAAAAATTCATTTACTTTGAACTTGTTTGTTAATGACACCTACGTTTCCATCCTCATGTAAGGTTTTTTTCAGTGAGTGGATTTCATGCGTGTTAACACTTGTCATAATGCTTTGTCTATCCCTAGATAAAAGCTTTCCACCACTCATAGATATGTAGTGTATGCCTTTCTTTGGTTGTTCTGTATGTGATTATTGGCAAATGGATTTTTTGTTGTTGAATGAGCATTGAATGTCTGTTTGTTTTGGTTTATGCAACAGTAAAGAATGACATTTGAACAGACTGGCAATAAACTTGTGTATGCTCTGTGTCATCAGTCACTGGAAAACACAATTTACCTTTATAGTTTAACATACCAATCTCGCCATCCAATCACAGTTGCGACTATTTTTCTACTCTATGATTACTGACATAGATTCATAACTCCAATATTTTGTTTTGGGTTTCCCAGAAGAGGAGCCACTTTCCAATTAGTGAGCAGACGACTTACTTGCGGGAAGTAAACCATAACTCACTGACACAGGTGCTGCTAGTGAATAGTGACTTCGAGGTCTGCAGTGTTGGTTGTGTCTTGCGCATACAACCACAGATTTTGTTCATACAGAGTTGTTGGTCCATGTACTATAGTCTATGGTACTAGTCAGGAAACTCAATATTTCTTTTTTTCTGCATGATTTTGTGTGATTTTGTAAAGTTTGCAAAAAATTGCACCGGTGTTCTCCCAAATGCATTTCTTATTGAAGAGAGACCAAGCAATTATAAGGACAAATTTCAAGAATACGTGGATGTTTATTTTGAGTACAACTTGTCTACAATTATTAAAACATGGAGTAATTATCTATGATGGTATTTACAATGTTAAAAAGAATCCAACTGCAGTATGTACTGGCATATAATATCTCCTTTAGAAGACTGGGGCCTGTTTAACTAAAACGTCTTGGCTGCGTTTTTTTGCACAGATTCTAAACAAAGATCTACAACCAGTGTTAACAGTTGTCACCTTAAAGTTGGTGAAACAGGCCCCTTGGCCAAGCTGCATGAAACAGTCCCTAATAGGGACTCGGCATAGTTCCCTAAATATACTGAGTATTTGTGGCTTAAATCTCTACTCACAGATGTAGTATTTTGCTATCATTTCATCTTTATTATGAGCTCCTCTTTGACTAATGACATTTTCTAATAAAATAATTAAAAAAACAGAGCCCTTAATTCAGCCAAAATAATAGGGACTTAGTCCTTAAATTAATGGCGTTGCATAAAAAGATCCCTACTAATTTTCAATGGAATTCAACACAGACTTCACTTTGGATTTGTATCAATGCCAAAAATTGTCTTACTAATGAGACTCAAACAACAAAAGAAAGAGTGTTTTCACAAGCGCACAAATACGCAGTAGATTTATAGAGCATAGTTGGGTCCCTATTTGGGACTGTTTCATGCAGCTGGCCTCAGGCTCCTTTCTTCAGACAAAGGTTCCTTATAAACCTCTCCGTCTCTGTGTGAAGAAATCTTCCTAGCTTTGTTCCGAAATATGGAATTTGCATAGTTATATACATTATGCATAGTCACTGTTGGTTTACAACCATCTTTAACTTCTGTGAATAAACCACATCACAGGGGCACCATATGCCCCTTCAAGGACAGAATGTCTGCTTTGTCCCTTCACTGGAATGTATAAATTGAGCTTAACACTTCTCCTGTTTAAATCATGGATTGAGCTAAATACTATGGTAAAAGTTCTCCAGTTTGGGACAGTGAAAAATTAATTATTTTGCTCAAGGTTGGATCTTGCCTCAAATTCTATTGGCTGTCCCAAATGCAAGAATGACTGGACAGAAAATTGCTCAGTCTGTAGATTGAATTTTGAGAAATATTGTAAATACCAAAACTGGCCTTGTCCCTAATTATGGAATGAGGAAAATTAAGTTTTTGTGGGAGTTTCCTAGACCAAAGTTCTAGAAACTGTCCCAAATTCTAGAAACTGTCCCAAATTGGAGAATTTTTACTGTACATTGAGGGGTCAACAACTGGATCATTGTCCCTTTGGAGTTGTTAATTAAGAGCCCTCTGTTGATTGAATTCATAACTTACAGTGCACCTATTGTACCAGGTCAATGTTGAAGAAAAGTGAGACTTTCTGGCTGAACCCTTTTGGAATGTGTTGTTACTGTGGATCTTATCTCAGTATTTTATGGTTTCTATCAAGAGTGGACTATGCAAACAAGCATGGTAACTTATCACCGCCCCAACACACAGTACAATGACTCCATGGTTCAGGACTAAAATGAGGTTTCCTTGGGTACTGTTCGTTTTACAGTTACGTCACTTAATGCAATGTTTGATATGACTGCAGTATTGTCCGTCTCTTGGTACGGTGCTGCCCTCCTCAGGGATGAAGAATCGTACTCATCTTCATCATATTGCATTGCTGTATTGACAAAAACTGTTGGCTCATCTGTAACTAAATCGCGATTCCCGCCAACTTGATAGGCTAATCCTGTACTGTGTTTTTTATATCCATCATCAAATTGCATTTCTAGTGCGGCTGGATTCATGATAATCATTTCGCCATCGTTGGGCTGTTTTTGACTGTTCTGTAAACCGTTCACTTGCTTCCTATCTTCAGAGTCCAGCACTGCTAGATTTCCTATCACGTGACTGTCCTCTGTCTTGGTTTCGGAGGAGGGATTATTCCTACATTTTAAGTAGTAGATCAGCACGGCTAATGCTACTGCCAGGGCCAAGATTGCGATAATAATTCCCACCAACACCCCAGCATCCATTTGTAGGCTTGAAGTCCACACCTACCACAGCGGAGTCTTTAATTTCAATTGAGGGATCTCTCTTCGGACAGTCCGGTTAACATTTTTCCACCACCCAGCTGGTTGTTACACGCAGTGTCCTAAAATAACATCAAGAAAATAAGCACATTTAGTGCATGCTATTTTCACTGACTTGTACACAGGTATTAAAATATCCTGTGGGTTACAACTCCTCCTGACAAACTCAACCCTGACTGCTCTCTCTTGTCAACCCACTTCACACAGTAGGGTACATAATCCTTTCCATTCATAACTTTGACAACAACCATTGTTCCCAATTCCATCCAAAGCATAAAGGATATTTACAATGAACTCACTCTGAATAAGCTCAGTGTTCAGTTTGAGTTGCTCAAGGTTTAACAGTTTTTAAGGACATTAAACTGGACCCACATTTCTGGTTAGAGCATGGAGCTAAGTCCCATCCACACACAGCCTACCCTAGAACAACTTGCACTAGTGCAACTTACCCCACATTTAAGTGGAGTGTCCACGTACATACACACACACATCTGATAAGTGGGGTAAGGCGGACGATGTCCATCTGTGTGTGACAATGGAACCTAATGCCAACATGGCGGGCAACCGAAAACCTGTCTGTATGTATAACCGCAGCTGATAATCACTTCCGCCTTATGCCAATTTTGCAGTTGCACAGCGATTACAAGTGGCGCAAGTTACCCTAGTGTAAGTTAGCCCACCTCGATAATGTGGAGGAATTTGTCACAAGTGGGGTAAGTTGCGCTACTTTAAATAGCGTCCAGACAACACTCAGACCTTGTGACAACTCCTTCCAGGAGTAACTTGTTCTAGGGTCAAGCATGTGTGTGGAGGGCACTATAGAAAGCAGATGATAAGTGTGCTGAATGTGAAATCAACCCAGCAGGTGTTCTATGTTGGAATGGTGATTATTAGACAAGTTGTTGGTTTGTGGGTAGAATTTATTTGTACAGTCACAAATCTCCAGTTTGACAGTCTCTAAAATTTGGGATGCCAAAATTCAAGCCGAAATTGAATTTCCTGATTCTGAAATTTGGGACACGGGCAGTTGTTGCATGTATCATAACTTGCAAATTGAGTACCTGTGTGTTTTTGCTGAAAACAAATTTAGAAGTTCATCAAGTGCAACGCTGAGCATTATAAGAACAGTAAAAATTGCTGCCAGTGCTTTTAAAGTTGGGATGCTCTGTATTTAGAATTTCTTAAATTTGGTACAAACTATGAGTTTGAGCCTTTTTCCATTGTTCCAAACTGGACAATTTTTACTGTAACAATTTTATTGACTCACACTGTGGTTCTTCGCACCAATTGTTAGAATTATTCAGTATGAGCTAGCTGAAACTATTTGTATCAGTATCAGTTTTGTGCCATGGTTTAGTGCGATGGTGTTATTTGTACAAAGAAACTGAGAATTTTCCTTGACTGTATAGAAGATACTCATAAAGTATGTACACAGAAACAAATAGGTTACAATAGGCATAATCCACACACCAACAGATTTGCCAAAATCGGAAATTTTCCGTTTTTCAATGGCTGATCATTGTGAAAACGGTCAAATGTTAAGGAAGTTGTAACTGTTCTGTTCAAAACATGTAATGATGAAGACAATTTTTCCTCAATATTTAGTTTTGTTGATCAATTTTACAAACATAAAATTCTGTACTGCAAACAAGTGAAAATATATTCATTGGAAATCGGCAAATTTTTTTTGTGAAAACTCTATTTTACTCTCTGTTCTATGCATTTTGAGGAGGCATTTTGTGATCAACTAGAAAATACTTCTGAATTTTCATGTTGTTTGGGTTGCTTGAATGAGTGATTTATGGAAAACTTATTTTCTTTGAGCAGGGATCCTACATAATGAATTTAATGCTACATTTCGCCCTGTTTAGCTGTCATTACATATTTCGAATTTCCTAAGAGCCAAGCAACAGCTGCATGATCTGTTGTGTATTCAGGCGAAATGGTCATAGTTGTGTCGCATGACCTGTGACGCCATTTTCAAATTTCAGTTATTGAGTTCTTTTGATGACCTTTTGTGTAAAGGTCCAAATTCGATTTTTTGTTTGTGGGGAGCAAAGCAGGAAGAAACGCAGCTTTAAAAATCATACCGTACAATTTTTTTGTCTCATGTGCGTGCTTGACCTATGGCGAGTTGGCATTTTTGGGTTCAGATCATTACCAGGCATTGGACAATTGTATTCACTGGTTGCATTTCTTTTGCCAGATTTGCCAGTTGTTGATGTTGATTTGTTGCTGATTTCGTTTTACTAAGGTGTTATATGCAAAACTGCAGGTGTTGTCAGGTGAAATTCTAAACAAGAATGTTGAAGATCTCTTTCCTTTACATTCACAATTTTTGAACAAACGATGAATTTTGTCAGTTGAAAGGTGACACCGACTAAAATGTAAATATTTCAGAACTTTCAGCCGTGTTTGTGTTTGCTCACTCATGCGCTAATTTTAAAGTGCTTCTGTTCTAGCCTAAAACAAATGTGATTGATTGCCTCATTTATTATGAATTTTTAAAATGTATTTTAAAAAGTGGTTGGAGTTTCCACGGAAACTTCATTACATATCTCAGCAGTTGAGTGAGTACCCATATTGCATGACTCACCTGTCACTCACGAGGTAGTGCAACGCTAACAATAAAAATTTAGCTAAAAAAATCTTTTAAATTCAGTTGAATTTGAAATTTTTTAATTTGTGTTGAATGAGCTTTATTTGGGCTAAAATTTTGACTGAACTAGGTTGAGATAAAAATTTTCTATGAAATTTTTAAGTGAAAGTAAGCACAAAGGGTATCTTTTATATTCCCCGTTTCTTTAGAATGTAAAATGAAGTAATTCTGCAGTGGTGCCTGAGAATGGTTTCGGAAGGTAATTTGCCAAAACAGATCCGCATTGGTATTCAGACAGGAAACACAGCACCTTTTTAATTATAAGCAAGTGAGGCGGTTGGACAAAGAAAAGATGGAAACTGTTGAGTAAAGTTAGTTGATCAGTACTCCACAATTCCGAGGATTTCGTCTATGGCACTGGTGTTGTTTTTTGTTGTACAGCAGTTGTCATCACGTAAATATTTCGTGACATCACAGGTGGCAATGTGAGGGAAAAACAGCGCTTATTACTCGTGTGCACTAGAATTGAAATAACGCGGTTATTGCGGCTTCTTGGTATGAGCATAATTAAGATCCCATCACACACGAATAAAAGATTGAATGTGAGCCTCGAAATACATTGAATGATCACATAAATAAGCGAATCCGTTGAGTGATAATGCTACAGGCACATGCCTCATGATCACACCGAAGTTAAAATTCTCAATAACCAAAACGCAAATTATAAACTAGGTACACGTCCACAAGTTATAAGTGATGTTACCATCCCACAAAACATCTGAAACATGACAACATTGCCATAGGCGAAATCCTCAAATTATACACAGGTTTGATTGTTAGGTCCAAAACAACAGTAAACTCTACTAAAGCACAGCTACAGTGGGCCAGCATCCTTTCACCAACTGCAGTAAGTCCACCAAACAATTACCTTCAAATATCCGACTGTCCTTTAGTGAAAATGGGAAGTTTCCTTTTTGCCGTGACGAACGAAACCAAAAATCGCCAAGATTTTAAAATCAGCCAGTGCAATTGCGTCTTTCCGAGCCAGCGCTGTGCAGTCCACTCTTCTATTACCACTCTGGTGTTGTTTGTCCAATCTATTGTCTTGTGGGGGTTAAGTCCTCATGCTTTTCTCCAAATATGAAGAGTAACCTATGACTTTGGGAGATCGGGGATGTTTTGGTGACCAAGAATGTAAGAGTCATGGAATGAGAAATTTGAGACGTCATCGTAGTTTGCTGTCATTCTGCTTTAGTTTGCAAAAGGATGCAGTCCAATTTGCTGTGCTTTAAGTGTGTGACTTCAGCTAGTTTGTAGATATAAAACACAACATTAAAAGTTTCCTGGCGGCAGGAGAGCCAATTCATTGTACACAGCGAACTATATCAACAAACCACT
This sequence comes from Phoronis australis, assembly GCA_002633005.1. Classification (NCBI taxonomy): domain Eukaryota; kingdom Metazoa; phylum Phoronida; family Phoronidae; genus Phoronis; species Phoronis australis. The sequence goes on along the minus strand of NMRA01000070.1, from coordinate 119,406 downwards.
TCACGAAGCCGATTTGTTGAATTTCTGACTGGTGACATCACATTTAAATTTGTTTTATAAACCTATAAACAGGCATATGTACATTTCACTCGCCTCGGTCACTACAGTTCAGCCATCTCCCTGTCGCACCACCTTCCCTACCCCAACTTGACCCCTCTCCCTACGCCAACTTGACCCCTCTCCCTACGCCAACTTGACACCTCTCCCTACCCCAACTTGACCCTTTTCTCTCCATCCCAGGTGCCACCAATCCCTCCCCATGAATAATTTGTTTCAAGTATTTCAAGTCCCAATGCTACTTCCCTAATATCATCGTGCTGTACTGCCGACATTTTTCTGATTTCGTCTGAATCTCCATAATGTTTCTTGCCCAGGTCTGAGAGGGCAATTGGCCCCTCCACCCCTAACCCTCAGTCTAATGTGCCTAGGTGCTTATTAATATATTCCTGTATGATTTTTTAACTTGAAAGCGGCTGTAAGTTTACCCACTTTCCTTCCAAGAATCAAACTTCATTGTGACCTCTGACCACTTTATAATGGGCCTCAATCTATTCCTTACTCAGTTGAGAGGTGACTTTTGGCCTTGCTAACAACTGATTGCTCTTTGGTGGAGATCATAGTCAGCAAATAAAATGATACACTGCGGAAGTCCACTTGAAGTTTGGTCTCAAGCAAGTCTTTTCAAGCCCAGAATATCGATGTGCAAATGGTCTAAATGAAAAGTTGTTTTTCTGATGAAAGGCAAACGTATACATGTGCGTTTTAAGAAAATTCTCACGACCAAAAATTATTTGAACCATCTCCTACATGATGAAGCCCAAGAACCACATCCACTGCAGAAAACTAGGTCATTTGAAACTAAGACGTATTTTGTCTGTTTCTTCCTTTTATGGCAAAAGTTGAGCATCAAATGAATCCGCTTCAAGTTGAGGCTTAGATCACAACTTACCAAATGTTCCGAGAGTCAATGCTGATTGATAATACCCAAGATAATGTGATTTATCGCATTTTACTATATCAGTTATAAAACTTCTCTGTCCATGACCTACTTTCATACCTGGAATGTCTACTAGGTGTGACACCTGAATAGCATCTCACCTTTATTGACAGGTGGGTTACTGACTATCCTGCCTTGATATAATCCCCTCTCAGCCTGTGAACAACACCAGCTGTGAACTTGTTCTCAAAGAAACCTACCCTTAGTAAAATCAGCAGGAACCTGCAGACAGTGGTTTCACACCTGGCCGGGTTGATCAAATATGGAGGTTGATATCACTGGCTATTGTCATTACAATACCTGGCCGCCTTGAGTAGCTCAGGGGAGACAACTGGGAACAGTCATCCAGACATGGTGTTTTAGAGCATGGGGTGAATTGTGAGATTTTTGTAAAATGTTTATTCAGTGAAATGATATATCAAAATAAATTAATAAATTTACCTGAATGTTTTATGTGTTTGTCATTGGCAAGTGCAGATTTTATCATATTGTTACAGGTGAAAACTCAAAACTAAATTGATTCTAAAGTTGTGAAAACAATATTTTGTTTTGGAATATTTTTAATGCTCCATATTTCATTGACTTGTGTTGTGAACTGTGGAGTGTGTGTTTGTCATCTGGTAGATGCTTGCCATACACTTACAGGGTCAAGATGTATTAGAGATTTGGTGACCTTAGCAAAATGTGGTTACATATTCAAAGGTTAGATAATTCAAGGGCCCCACATAGCAGTACATCCAAAACTTAGCATAGCTGATGACATGTCCCCTCCCAATTCAAATTTCACAGCAGTTTTTTGTTTTATAATCACCAAACAAAAGAAGGTTGTGATTAAAGTACAGGTAATGTGGCGCTTGCGCAGGGCCATGATGCAATCTAAGGCTGGGACTGTAGGGACTCTGATAAATTGGACCTGTTATCCCCCCAATTTGCGCAGATTCATTACTAGCTTTAACTAATCAGTTAAAAGCAGTCTTTATATTATATGCCAATCTTTTGGAGTGTAAAAATCAAGAAATTTTCACTATCTCGATACCGTAATGTAGGATCATAGGGCCATACTGTGGTTAAGCTGGCAGAGCTTACAGTCACACAAAGGAATCGACAGGTGAAAGTTAAGTCTAATTTCTCAGAAAGTCAACTGTTTTTCTCCATTCGAAGTTTTTTGGTGAAAGTATTTCATATAAAACACATCTACTTTATGACATTTGTTGAAAGTCCTTTGCAAATAGTATTACCAGTAAGTAAGCTTATCAGATGTAAGCAGACAATAAGAGAGCTGGACTACTATGTAAACATTAGTCTGCCACTGTCAAACTGATAACAGAAACGCTGACTGTATCCCAACTGGCCGACCAGACAATCGGGATACTCATTCCACTGCGCGGGTGCGTAACGACTTTAAAGGAAAAAATCTACTCGCAGTTGATATTCACGAAGGTGATCTTGTTTTGGGATTCTTCTACAGATGTGCAAGGTGTGATTTTTGTTGTTTATATAACTGAAACAAAACCGAAGAAATAAAGAACATTTGTGACAACTTTTTTAATTGTCATGTTATGTATTTTACAAATATGGCAACTTCAACTGATAGTTGATGGTGCAACAAATGCATGGGAACATTTCAACTAATTCTGGCTTAGCCTGTATTCTATACCACATTTCAACTAATTCTGGCTTAGCCTGTATTCTATACCACACGGGGTTTTCGGAGACCTGATATCAATCTTTCTTTTGTTCATCATCAGGCTCAGTCTTACCTCCAAGAGATTAGGATGCAAACGTCAATTATCTACCATGCTGACTGAATGCATTCATGTAAACACGAATCAGCTCAAAACTGTTGTCAAGAAATAAAAACCCATTGCAGCGTTTTAGCCAATTTTTTGTATTTCTTGCGCGAAAGAAGGATTCTTCAACTTGTTGCAAGAAATTCAATTTGAGATGCCAAAACACATTAGAAAATTACCAGTTTCTGTTGTTTCAGCCTGTATTTTATTGCCATGAAGATATCGCTAATGCGACGACACAATAGGATCTTAGATAAAAAGCGTGATCATATTAAAAACCGATGGCAACACCGGTTTTCCCCATTTGATCCAACAACTATAAGATACCACTGAAATGCCATGTTTGCTTATGGATTACTCTGAGCTTAGCGTGGAACACCTGTCCTTGAGTGATTTTGGTCATGGTGGATTATATGCATATGATAATTTTAGAGATAAGTTAACTCCAGTTTTTGTATTGCGCTCTTTTGACGATCCATGCTTATGCTATGACAAAATTGCTTTATGAATAATTGGGATCCTGTTGACACAAGTTCTGGAATTCTTGGGATTCATTTCAGCTTCTCGGGATCCATGAAAATCGTCATGAAATCGTTAAACACTAAAATGGAAAGAGGTCCCATTTTTATTGGAATGATTAGGCTAAACTTATAATACTTCTATCTATGGAAATTACTTGAAGGTAATCTAGAATGATAATATTCATTGTGTGTAGTTTTATATCTTACAATATGCGTAAATATTTAAATATTAGGTCGTGTGATGTGACCACAGGTTGCGTGCTGACCAGACAGAAAGGTTTGCGATATCTTACAATTTATTAAAAATTATGCCCATCAAAGTTGATACACCGTGAAACTCAATAGGGGTAATTTGTAGCTTGATTTCATGAACTGAAGCAAAAACTGCCCGGGGGTAGGATGTTAGTGACGACGAGAGCTGAAAATTTGTATTAAGGTCATGTACATGTATGTTAATGGACTAGTCTGCATATTCAGCCAAATACTTGACTGTAAGTACAAAACTGTAGATTTTTACTTGGTAAAAGTATATGTTTTCTGAAAGAAACCCTGTAGAAAATTAATTTTTGACTCATTTACCAATCTGTTAATGATTGGGTCATGTGTGATGTGACCATATCTTTTCAGTAAATTTTTGCAAAAAAGAAAAGTAGCAAACATTGAATCATTAACATTGCCAAATTTTATTTGGTACCAGTGTTCAAGATGAAATCTCAAAAAAGTTGTTACAATTTTCTAGACAATCATTTCTTTTTCATTTTATGCAACTTCTGATTTTTGTTCATCAAAATCACAAATGTCGTATTTTTGATAGTAATTCCTAAAAGTGCAGAAAACATATCTAAAAGCTTTATGAATCCAATTTCTGAGATGTAATGTACCGAAGCTATATCCAAATTGTAATGTACCGAAGCTATATCCAAATCGTAATGTACCTAAGCTATATCCAAATTGTAATGTACCTAAGCTATATCCAAATTGTAATGTACCTAAGCTATATCCAAATTGTAATGTACCTAAGCTATATCCAAATTGTAATGTACCTAAGCTATATCCAAATTGTAATGTACCTAAGCTATATCCAAATTTGTAATTTTCTAGGGTCCTGCATAATTACCTTAAAATATTCAGAATAAGTTGAGGGATCGGGTGAAAGTGAAAATATCATTTCAGGTGGCAAAAGGTTTAAAATTGTGAGAAAAAAGTATTTTAACCTTTCATGTGCTTAGTGAGAAAGCACTAAAATAGTGGAATTTTTCAAAAGTTTCATATTATCGCAAAATAAAAAATCTTCAAAATTTTCACATCGGCCTCTCAAGTGTCTCGACCCTGTGCTTGAAATATTCCAGCATGTGTCAGTGCGCAAAGTATGTCACTTTTGTTTTATGTATCTCGGTACATTTGTCTAGCACCATAGTAGTAAAAATGAGAGAAGTTGCTTACTAGAAGACTATAAGTTAGGTACGCATAACATTTCAAGCCTGTAGCTCATTACGTGACTGATCTTCCCGCTGTTTCGGAACCTGAAGTAACAGCTTGTCGTAAACGGGAGGAAGCACCATAGTAGACAAAGATTTATGAATTTAATAACTTCTAGAACATCTGCACCCAACCACAGGGCCACACTGTAGCAAAAATAACTCTGTCTGCACGTTTTGGTCAGCTTTGCAATTACGAATTGTTCAAGAATAGAATTCCCAGTGGAATTTTCAAAATATTTTTTTGATATCTGGGATGGGCTCATCAGGACTAATAACTCATGACAATGAGATGTAAAGATTCAACAATTACTGGGAGATTCACAAGGTACACATTGAAAATCAGATAATTTATGATATTCCTGTATATTAAAAACCGGACGATCGACGCAAAAATAAAAAGGTTCATTGTCAATTCAACGTTTCGTCTTTTCATTAGACGTCATCAGGATCCTGTATAGTTATGATAACCCAGCGCTGGGGCATACCCAATGTATACTCAACTGCCGTGCATGTTCAGAAGGAGATAACTTGTCAAGAAATGTGTTGGTAATCACCCCTGTCCTCAAATATTCTGTCTGCACCTTGAATTATTGACAAAAATTATATTCTGCCTTAAACTACGCTATTTTATGTTATAGACATCCAAGGCCATGACTAACGTGAGTAGTGAGCCTTTCGAGGCGCTTTGTGTTCTGGAGTTCTCCAAAGATACGCCAGAGGAAACCAGAAACTGGGTGGTGGACAGACTTAAACTACAGCACAGAGCTGGTGGAGCCGAGCTGAAGGTGAAGACTCATATTGATCAAGATCAGGTAAAGATTACTTTAATTTGAATATGGCTGTTGTCAGTACCTTGATACCTGAGCGTTAGTGAATTTAGGATTTTGTAAATGGGTAAAAACCAATTTTTGGAGGAAAATGTCCGAATAAGACATAAAAATGGCACTTTTTGTGGTCATGTTCATTGGGGTCATCCGGCCCCCTTGAAAACTGCCTACTGGTAGGTATTTTTCAGACAGCATGGATTTTTGTTTTGTTTGATAGACCACTGCATGTTCCCTAAAGCCTATACATTAATTTCCAAAGTCTTGCTGTGGACTGAAATGTACAAATCATTTGTTGCTTCTACAGGGTAACTCTTGATGCGGAACGAGTTGACACAGCACGAGTTGACTTGGCACGAGTTGACACAGCATTAGTTGAAAGGCACAAGTTGATCTGTGTCAACTTGTTTTTATACGGCATTCTCAGAAACTGTGTCAACATTGAAGTTTTGGTAGTTGTTCACTTATTTTACACAAAAGAAAGGAACCTCGTTAACGAATTTCTAAATACTACATTTAAGTAAGATACACAGGCAAATGTAAAATGCTTAAATTGCCACTAGGGGGCACAGTGGTAGTCGAGTATGTCTAAATGTCCTCGACATCTATCATTACGTTTCACAGGAGCACTTTTGCTTAATTTCAGCGAGATTCTATTAGGGATTTAGGAGATGCAAATATTCAAATCTTGAGTTTGGTGTAATGCTCAGTATCGTGTTTATGGTCGACTGATGTTGATTTGGTAGGAAGTGACTTCATAGTCACTCTGAAATTTCATGTTTGAGTTTTGAAGAGCACTTAACCAGCTGCACTCTGCTAAATGTTGCACAGGAGTATTCCAGTTATATATTGTCATTGAATTTCTTGAATTTCTTTTTGCTGTTGTAGATGTTTACAGTTTTTCTGGGGGCAGACAATCATCGTCTGCTACAGTCTGCTGAAGTAATGGAGTTAAAGAAAACTTACAAAGATGGGTCACTCAGGGAAATTGTGCTTGAAGATGTTGGGAATTTTAAGGGATCTGGTAAGTAAAAAGTTTGGAAGTGCACTCTAATTTTATTTGCTTAAGTTCTTCAGTGAAGTGTACAGTCCTCACTTAATTGGTGTTGACAGATAGTATCAAAAATTAGCAAAATATGTGCCATGCACGTGTTTGGTTTTTGACAAGTTGGATTAGACATGGGAATAGCGTTTATAGATCTTGCTTCACCAAGACTAGGCTAGGCGAGGTGCATTACCCAGTGTGGTCTAGGAATTCCCCAGCCTAGCAGCAAGTCAAGTCTATTCATAAAGACATGCCCGGGTGTGAAACTCTTAGATGGAAAGTAATGCCCCTGAAGTTATTTCCGACAGATTAGGTTTCTTGCATTTAGTGTGGGAATGTAATTTGTAAATGCAACTCATAAGTCATGTGCCCATATCTCCATTAATCTCCATGTGGACAATGATAACATTTAAGTGTAGTAACTGTAAAAATCTTCAACTGATCAATTCCTTGTGTAGCCAATTCGGTTTTAATGTCTGTTTCTCAGATGATCTGGCCACCATGTTGCTGATGTCAGAGAAGGAAAGGTGCTTAATGCATATTTTAGACAACATGAGGGCGCTGCAGTCGGACAGCAATGTTCCAGGAGCCACTAAACAAGTACATGTGGGAGAGTCTATAGGTGAGAATTGTGATGACAGTGATCCATGCAAATATATGTGGCTAAGTTATATCATAATATTTCGTTAATTAAGAAGACAATATGGCAGACAATTGAAAATTTATTTTGTTCATTTGTTCATAAAATATTGATAAGATCATATAAATATTTTATTATTTTTAAGTTATGTAACTTAGCTACTGTCAGACGGTGTATTCAGAAATTGTGGGCCTTGACAACAACAGGAACCTTTGAAAAATGGAGAAAGTTCAATTTTAGCAATTACTTGTATCCAAAATTCTTTAGTTTGTCCACCTATCAACTGCAACCACGTAGTTGAATTTGAATGCACAGTATATATATATATATATTTTAAAAATTTTAAAGTAGTAATGAGTGCTTTCTTGGTAGGTATCTCTCACCTTCCCCGACATAGATATTACGCCAACATTATACGATCACGTGAGACTCGCAGAACGTGTTCTTTGTTATTGTTATTGTGGCGTAGCTGACGTTTTCCGTCTCAATAGACACTCGTAAATAAATAAAAGAAAGCATATCTGATGAAGAACGACACTGATCATTTTCATAAACACTGCAAATGGCAGGAAAGCAATTTTCAGTTAGCTTCGAACACACTACTCAATATTCGTTTTTGAGAGTACGAATGAACTATGTCGTCTGGTATATTAGCGATAACTTTGATATCGCTGTCTAGTTGGAAAGGTAAGTGAAGTTTCGGCGAAGCTTCGGTAAACCGATGTCCCCTAATAGGAAAGCGACATTTATGATGTGGCACATTTGAGAATGATTCCCTATGAGGACTGGTAGCGGAATGTGTTGATTAGTTTTGTAATAATTGTTTGAGTATCCAACTACACCACTGTGGCAGTTTGACAGCATGATGGTTAAAAAAATATGTACTCATTATATCTTTGTCTTGTTTAGTAGTCTCTCCAGACAGTAGGTGGTGCTGAAAAGCCTGCAAGATTCCCCCTTTATCTACCATACACTTCTTTTGAGTTACCTAAAACACAATGGATTAGGGTGCAGTAACAAACAAAAGGCTAGGTGCCTTGGGGTCATAAAGGATGCAGTGGAGTTAAGGCCATAAACAGCTGCAGTCAGATTCTTCAATAGTACCACTCTAGACAGTCACACACAGTGGGAGTGCAACAGTTTCATTACCCTACTGCTTAACAAAATCCCATCCCATTGGATGGTTATTCTCCTGCTGTGTCTGCCTGGAAAGGAAAAGAAGTGTTAAACCAACTACTTTGTTTGGCCTGGGGGAAACTGCCAGCTAATTTAATAGAACTGTTTGTGTTCTCAGATTGAAATAGTTTATGTTACATAACTTTATCACTGGTGTTTGGTGTGTTGTCACTAATTTGAGACAAGTCCATTTAAAGGGGTGATCAGGGTTTACCTTGGGCATCACTTTTTGGATGTTTTGATTTTTTATTAACTGAATCATGTTCCCACACCCTGGCTTTGTGGTTGGTTGCTTTAGCTCCTAATTGCAGCCTGCACAGCTGGTGGTATGACCACTGAGGGTAAAGACGGTGAAAAACCATGTCTGGGTGCTCGAGCAGTTTTTCTGGTGCATGGGAAGTTTGTTGCTAAGTGTCTGCTTTTATCTTTTAAAAAGACCAGATCTAAAAAGAACTTAGCTCTTACCTGGAGAGTTCTTTTAAAATACTAAGATAAAACCTATTGAATGTCTGTATCTACTACCCCAACTGTTGATTCATTCTGTCTTTTTATGTCTTGATTTATTTTCACTCTATTCTACTGTTATAAAGACTGACGTGCTTTTCTGGAATTGGGAACAATGATCGCTTGCTATTTTTGAGACTTTGTGTTTGTTTATTTTAAATACTTTCTCTTGTCAGTTTAGATGCTCACTTGTGATAAATGGTTATCCTTGTTTATGCTCACCCCTGAGAATTAGATTATGTAATCCTTTATCCCCATCTGCTGCTTGTTTGAACAGGATGTGAGAGGGAGATAAAAGATTGTGTCATGTGAAGCTGACACTACAAGGAAGACAATCAAATCTGACTTATCTCCCACCAAGTCTGATTGCACATGGTTAAGCTCAAATCATGGGAAGCATGTGGTTTTCCCCCTCTATGAAATCTGCAGGAACTTGCTGCATGTAACAGAGTTTTTATCAGTAGTTCCATTGTGATCATTTTCTTGATTTTGCCAGTAGATGGCGCCCTAGTATGGTTAGCCATTTATGGGTATTCAGTGGGCATCCAGAGTCTTTAAGCGCCTTAGACATTTAACTGACTTAGTGGTGTAAAGTTGTTAGTACTGTAATCCTAATGTGGACTCCGATTAATGCCTTGATCATTTGTTAAATTGTTTTACATGTTCCACATTTACAAAAACCTGTGATTTTAGATTCGCTGTTGTGGGCTTTGAAAATTAACTGGTTTTTGCCAGTTTATTTAGTTCTTAGTTTTGACATTCAGCATGTGGATTTTAAACAATTTCCAACTTTTTTCCAGTCAATTACTGCCTGCGGCATGGCTTCATCACAGACATATTTCCACTTCATGACCGCGACGAGAGAAAGGCATTGAGTAAAGCTTGGATCAGAAGACCGTGGGAGCCTCAGCCACTAGGTCAAACAGTTGGGATAACATTAACTACCTAATTCATTACCTATTGAACACGACAAAACAGAGATCAAGAAAATATTTTTTCATTATTAGGTTGATTTGTACTGTGTTGATGTCATAAAAACAATGTATAATGTAATTTCTATAATTTGCAGTAAGGTAATGTTAAAACACAGTAGCGGGACAATGAAGCAGTTATGTTACTTTTTTATCTCACGAAAAAAGGATTGTTGTAGTTCAGATACTGTCAACCATTGGTTCACAATAGAGGGGGGTAGTAAAGAGAATACGGAGTGTCTCGGGAATGAACTGGGAAAAACACTTTTTGAACAAAAAAAGGAATTGATGGTTAAATATCCATTTTCTTCCAAGCTAAAACCAAAGACACTGAAGGAAGCTCAACAATATCAAATTTTTGAAACCTGACGGATCTGAGTATTATTGATGTCTGTTCTCAGATTAGCCTGTCATGGGGGTGCTGTGAAAATGGTTTATGTGTACTGAAGCAGTGTGTTCTACAGAACAACAGTATGTATGCACGCTCAATTTCGGTTTAAAGTCCCATAGAGCACCGTTTTTGTTTGTTTGTTTGACCTACCTCTTATTTCACATTCTGATTTCAGACCGGATTCGTGAATATTTTGGCGAGTCCATTGCCATGTACTTTGCCTTCCTCAGCTTCTACACGTTTGCGCTGGTGCCGCCATCTATTATCGGTATACTGTACTACATTGTACCCATCGACAAAGGCACAAAGAACATTCTCTTCGCCGTGTTCAATCTGTTGTGGTCGACATTGATTCTCGAGGGCTGGAAGCGTAAGGGAAGCGAGACAGCTTACAAGTGGGGCACATTAAATTCAACAAAGTTTGAGGAAGCCAGGGGAAGTTTTCGTGGCCAAATGGGTGTCAATGAGGTGACTGGTCGACCAGAACCAAAATATCCAAAATGGAAACGTACGCTCAAGTTTTACTGCGTTTCCTTGCCACTGATCTTGCTTCTGCTCCAGTTTGCATTCGTGTTGATGGTGTGGTACTTCTGGTTGGAGCAATTAGCAATTAATTACTGGACGAAGCATCCATCATTTTGGACAGAGGTCATGACTTATATGCCGTCTATCGTGTATGGACTCGTCATCGCAATTATGAACCTGGGGTATCGTGTGCTGGCCAAAGTTCTCAATGAATGGGAGAACCACAGACTACAGTCAGCGTACGAGAGCCATTTTGTGTTAAAACTCGTGCTTGTAAGTCGTTCATTACTTCCGGCATTTTGTTCCATTTGAATGTGTTATCTGCGAACTGTTTGATATAGAAACGTACCCATCTTGTTTTGTTCCGCTGTTAGAAACTATAGTTTTCTTTAAGTTCTTTGGTACTGTAGTTGAGTCAACCTTGTGTTCAAGTTGAAAAGCATTTAGGGAATGAACGTGGCTGAAGCTGGGGGCTCATTCCAAGAAACTGACTTAAGTTTATTTTCGGTCTTAAATCAAGACTTAAAATTATTCTGCATTTCACATATTATCTTAACTCTTAGCCGTAGTTAAGTTTTTGTCCTAACATCAAGCCAATCTCTGGATGTTTAAGTTGGCCGCCATCTATATTTATGGAAGAAATGTAATTCAACACCGTTTATTGCAGCTACCAAGCGTGTGATGGTTCTTTTTGAAACCCTTGACAAGTTGCCATCCATTTTGTCTTCTGCAGTCAAAGGGGTTTAATTTGACCTCCAAACTTGGAGACTTTCTCTTCCAGAATCGGTGTTACTGAGTTTTTGGCGGACAAGCATGGAAACCAAGTACCGGCAAATCCACACTCGTCATTAAAAGAACTTTCCAGTGACATTTATTCCAGTCATTTCTTGAAAAAAAATCAAATTTCTGTCCATGTGTTAAGGCAGTTTTCATGGAACAGATTCATGGTATGAATCATACGCTGTCCATTTCATCATGTTTATAGTTTTGAAACATGGTAATGTTACCCCTCTGTCTTTCTGCTGGTCTATTAGTGGTCAGTGAATCATTGGTGCCTTGCGACAAGCAACTGTACTCATCTGGTAAACATGTATTCTAGACCTACACGACTTGTCATCGATGCCGTCATCAACAGTGCATACCTATTATATGCGCAAGTGTGAAGAAGAATCAGTAGAGGCAACTGGCCATTGTAACTGTTTTAAAACAGTTGAAATAACTGTTTCGCGTCTTCGTATCTCCAAAATGGAAGCATAGTGAGCGAGGTCATTGAGAAGAATTTACAACAATCAATAATACGCTATGGCGTCATCTCACTGACTTAGGGTTCTAGTGCTCTCTCATCACAGTCCAACTTCACCATCATCTGGACTTCAGCCATTACGCTGTGTTTGACTGTGGTGATTGAGTGGCTGCGTAGTTTTTTTGTAGAATATAATTTCAAGATTTGTCTTGACAAAGTCAGTTTTCTTGGAATTGGCCCTTGTCTTCATGTTGGTAATTTGGCAAAGGATTTTTGGAAATAAAAATAATTTCCTTTGTTTGGTATTCTGAAACTGTACGGTTAAAAATGTTTTCATATTTGTTTCAGTTTGATTTCATCAACTCCTTTGTTTCATTGTTCTACATTGCATTTTGGCTGCAAGACATGGAAATGCTTAAAACTGTAAGTTGTATTGAAAGTCGTTTTCATTTCTCCTTTCAAGTTACATCCCTAAAATTCCTGCCATATTTGTTTTGCTGGCTATGTGGATTGTGATTATCGTGTTCTCATCTCTGATAACTTGGGTGTTCATGCTACAAACATCATTTTTCTATCAAGAACGATTGGTGGAATTGATGAATATTTAACTGGATACCTGAACTATCTGGCAATTTATTCACTGGCCATTGTCTAGTGAAGTTTTATTATGTTGTGACTCACAAACTAGAATGTCCAATCACACCGCAGCTGTGTCCATGTTGTGACTCACTAGAACGTCCAATGACTCTGCAGCTATGTGCCAATGAAATTTTGATTGCATCACACTCGGGCTTAAGGAATAATGATAATCAACTTATGAATAACCATTATCTACAATTTTCTCATCTTAAGGAAACAGAATTCACAGTTGTGATGCAAAATGTTATGTTGTAATGTTTACTTTGTAAATGATATTCACCGTCAATTCAAATTCCCGTGATGTTTTCAGACGTTGTTTGGTTTGTTAATTGCTCAACAAATACTGAACCAATTCATTGAGACATTATTGCCGTATTTGATGCGCTACTTCCGAGGGAGAAAAATGAAGAAGGAAATAAAGGGAAAGTCTGATGACAATGAGAACGAAGACGAAAAGCTTTTCAAACGAGCTCGCTGGGAATCTATGATGGAGGTGTTTGAGGTAATTGCTGAGAATGAGGTTTTCTTTTAGTTATGTGCGTAAAGTTAGAACTGCGAGCCGTTCACCTGGATGGGGACATGCGCTAAATGGTAAGGGCCCAGGTATGAGCAACACCAATTCATAGCTAGAGTGATGACACTGATAAATAAATGATAAACAATTATACACCTGTGCTAACAGTGTTAGAAAATTTCACTTGAGGAAAAGTTAAAATCTCATTTTTGATGGCTTATGCATTCTCTCGTTTTGTTAGAAGTTTTTTTTTCTGAGCTCGTAAAACATTGATATTATTCAATGTATGGTCTCTAATATTAATCTCTCAACATGCAGGGTCTCCATGACGACTATCTGGAGATGTTTCTCCAATATGGCTACGTCTTCTTATTCTCGTCTGTCTTCCCATTGGCTGCGCTGTGCGCGTTGATCAACAACATCACGGAGATTCGACTCGACGCTTTCCGCTTCTGTCATGTCTATCGTCGACCAATCTCGACGCCCGTGGAAAACATTGGTGCTTGGCAGGTATGACAGTCGACTGACCAACAAGCCGTAACTGTGGCTACTGGTAATTGGAAGTCACTGGCTAAAAGGAGTTATTGTGGAGAGTTGAATGATCTTTTTAATCATGTTCAATATAACTTGAGCTCTCCCTGCACTCTTACTAAAGTTCCTTCCATACTAACTACGATATTAGAGAAGCGCCGATGTAAACTGCCAAGGTAGTTGAATTGTTCAAACCAGCGGAGAAAAAATTTTCTCAATTCCAGACCAGAATAATTGCCAACATTTATTTTTTTAATTTTTCAAAAAGTTCTAACAATGGTGTGAATGCCCATAATATCCTCATCTCTGTGTGTTGGTAGTCATGGTTATTAGAAATTATAAAGCATTTATTTGGTGCTATTTATCTTTAAAGGCTTTTGTCGAATTTGCAACTTCCTGTGAAAAAAATTTGATGATGTCCATAGGATGATTACAGTGTGATTATATACCCAGCAGATGATGTCCATAGGCTAAATGAAGTCTTCACAGCGTGTCTTACCTCCGTGTGTTCATTTGGTTTTCTCTTTTGTCCAGCTGGCCTTCGAAGGTGTGGTGGCCATTGGAGTAATGACCAATACAGCAGTGATAGCCATGTCGCCCAAAGTCCAGGGAAGTCTGCCAGAGATGTCTGACACCTCGTACTGTCTGGTGTTTATTACAGCAGAGGTTGGTAGTGTCCTTACATCGCATCAACTACACACAGAAATATGCAGGCTGTTTTGAAGCAATGACTTGGTGAATTTGACATTTCAATTTGTTTCTTTCCAGTTGTCAGGATCAACTCTAATTTGACCTGTTGTTCCTATAAATCTAGCATTTTAATTTGCTACAGTGTGTCCTTATCAGGTGGAATTTATTGGATTTTTCACAGGGGTGCTAAAATGTACAAGAGATTGCAAAAACTGATTGAGCCTAGTTGCTGTCACCGTTGATTCCTCATCGTCTGGTGTCATCTTCTTTCACATTTCAGCACTTAATCTTCTCGCTCAAGCTCGCACTCCAGTATTTCATCCCTGACACCCCCAAGTGGGTGCAGACTGCCCTTGATAAGAAGGAGTGGGACTCCAAACAGGCTCTTATTAAACAGGTGAACTGTCATCTATTTTCAGCATTTTGCAAGAAAGCTCTTGCTTATATTTTCCAAACTAAAGTTTGTCTCAAGGCTGGTATGGTGTTTGTTGATTTTTAATGTCCCGTAGATGTTGGTGCTATGGGTAAAGATTTGATCATTGAGTTCCTGAGTCAGGATTTGAGCTTGATATCTATGGATTATCATACCATGCACTTGCTGTGGGAAATCACAAATCCTCCTGGGTAGAAGGTTAAGTGAAATTACCAGACAAACAGAAGCAGTGATGCTATCTGGGGACAGTAACTTGGTTCAAATACCAAGCATCAACAGCAGATGAATGCGGCCTACAGGGTTATGAACTTCTGCAACCCCTCTCTGGAAGAGGGTTTTCATGAATTTCAAATCAGGCATTTTGTGCAATGGGTCTAACCTTGCACACTTCCAATGCAATTGATGCATTAGAGCGCTGCTGCCACATTTTTTTGCCATCATGCATATCCATATTCATTGCCTGTGCAGTCCAACAACTGTGTTAGTCAAACAACAGGGTTGGTCAGTCCAACGACAGTTTTGGTCTGTCCAACAACAGTATTGGTCCATCCAACAACAGTCTTGGTCAGTCCAACAAAAGTGTTGGTCGGTCCAACAACAGTGTTGATTTGTCCGTTAAATGTGTTGGTCTGTCCAACAACTGTATTGGTCTTTCCAACATTTTTTTACATCACAATAGTAAAATCTCATAGCATTTGTCAGTTTGATGTATAACACGTTTTGTTCCTCCAGCAACAAGTGACAAGCTCTGAAACCAAGAAAGAACAATGAAGAATTAAGTAGAACCACTGGTTGGGTGATGCTCTCTTGCCTCGTCTTCTTTGACCTGGACACACGTGGCCTGAAGGACAGTACTTCTATCACAGACCATATATGGTCGAAGTGTGAGGTTAAAGTGTACAGTGTGTCCTTTTCACAATGAATGTATGTCCATTCTAAAGTCATACTAAAAATACTAACGCACATTTGTGTTATTAATTTGTTATGCAGGGTTAATTTTTTATTAAATATTAGTTGTATTTATATCCTTAGGCCAACATCAGTAGTTTTTTGGGTTTGGATAGAAACATTCCTAAGTTATAATAATATTTTGCTATAAATAATCTTAATGGCTTTCACCGAGGTCAATATAAAAATGTGATAATGACCTCGGCAGAAAGTCCATAATTGTATTTTTGTACGATTATATTCTCTTAAGTCATTCATGGAAGGAAGCTCTGTTTGGATTTCGATCACATGTCGATTACTCATTTGACCAGTCAGTGATTTTTTTACTCGAAACGTCGTGGAGAGATTTTGAAAAAACTTCCAAATGCTTAGATTGGACAAAGAAATAATCGTTTATATTTTTGGAAAAACATCGTGTTAGCAGTCATTTAACACAAAATAACGGACAACCATAATTTGTTTTTATCCAATCGATTGCAAATTATGTGTAGTTAAAGTTAATGAACATTTTAGACTTTGAAAACACACTTGTTGCGCAGTACTGTGATGTTGTGAATTGTGTTGCCTTGATGCAGGTCTGGATCCACAGAGTGGTTTATATTTTACAGTTACTTAATAACAAATGTGAGGTAAGAATCCCAATGAAATATATAGACATGAAAAACTCAATTTCGGTGACGTGGGTGTGGCGCAGCAATAAAGTGGTGACATTAAGAGTCCGGGATTAAATCACAGTGGGATTGCCGTTGCTTCACACATTTAGGAAGGTATTGAAATTTCGTTACCGTAGCTCTGGTCAATATGGTGGTATGAGCAGACACTATTGTGAATTATCAACACCACTAGTGGTTGTATATAGCTACATAATCTGTCCAAATCATATGATAATGTGTCTTATTTCTCGTGCAGTATGGTTACTTACAGCAAACACTGTGATCTTAACATTGTGTCACAATTAATTACTTTTTGGTACAGTTAAAGGTGATATGAATAATGGTATAAAAAATATGTGGGTAAATGAAAAAAATTATTTTATTCCGTCAATTTTCTCAAAAGAATACCTTCGTAGAAAATTCACCTAGTTTGTACTGCAAAGTTGTTACCAAACATTTATTGTTGAGCATAGGTAGCAATATAGAAAACCTTAAAAATGGAAATTATGTTATTTATCGTCCCAAATTGAAGAATTTTTACTGTGATAAAATGCTCAACTTAGAAGATGATTCTGAAATTATTTGTTTGTAGAATTTACCTGTTACTAATCCCTGTCTCTTGTAATGTAATACGTATGCAGGAAAAATTGGTGATGTTGTTTCAAGTTTGGGACAATTCCGCAGTAGAGTACTCTTGTCACTATGGTGATAAAATATTCTGTTGCTGTAGACATAGCTGCTGAGGCAATATCAAATTCTGTAGACATTGGATACAGATCGTCACGTGAAGCTGTTCTCACACCACGGTATAATTAGAGCGTGAAGATTATAAAACCACTTCCAAAAGTTCCAACTGCAGCCGGATTGCATCTCTGTGAGGGTTGTTTTGCATGCAGTTGGTAAGGTTATGACATGGTGTGCAGTTGCAAGTCATGATCCATTTTGTACATGGTACAAATTCAGTGGCACTGACTACTGAAAACCAGGATTGGGGAAGTAGTAGTTGCGTCTTCCAATGTGGACAGTGGCGATTATATAAGTTATAACACTGTGTATGCTGCATTTTGCTCTGTTTAGCTGGTGAAAAACTGGAAATCAAATTAGGCCCTTTTCTATCATAAAATTGACCTAATTATATTCCTTATCAAATACAGTGATGGGGTATTATTTCTGTTACCGGCAAGAAAATCAATACCATCAGCTTCAGGGTTTATTGGGGTTTGTCAACTCTAAAATTTCGAATTTGAAAATGGTACATGTAGGCATTGCGTGTAACTTGAGTTGCTCGCTCACTCGGCAACAATTCAAGATCGGTTGAGCGTACCAACATTTTAACATCAACAGCTCAGCAGTGGTGAAAGGCAGCTTTGAGAGTCTCTTTGTGGAAGTCTCCCACTTTAGTTTAAATTTACGAGTGATTTGTTCTTTTGTTTTGGGATATTAGACAAGTTGTATTTAATGGTGCGATCTTAACAATAAACCCACATATGCACACTGATTAAAAACAGGAAACGGTTTATGAAAAAATCGCTCGTTTTCCACTTATTAATTCATTATTAGAAGCCTGTTCACAAATCTTGAATAAACTGCCCTCATCCCAGCTTTATTTCAGAATGGAATTGGCTGGTGAGCATTTCACCTATTGGTCACAAACTATATTTCCATTACGATTTCCAGGATTATAAAGAACATAGAAAATCTTTAAATGTACGCTCTACAAAGTTTTGATACAAGAAAAATTTTTATGTTTAATAACTGGAATTCTTTTTTGATTTTGAACATATCTAAAAATAACATACATGCAACTGTAATGTCACCTGTTGGTTACACTCAATATTTTCAAGCCAAATTGTGATTTTTGCGATGATACAGCCTGAGGAAAGGCGATTGTTTAGACACTATGAGCAAGTCTGTATTAAGCTGTCAAACAAATAGTAGTCGTGCCTTTGACGAAGTTTGATGATACAACAGAGTACATCCCGATTTCTCAGTGCAAGAGAACTTTGGATGTTTGGTGCTAGAAATCTAAATTTTGAACCGACTCCTAAAACATACATGCAACTGACATGCAACGGTAAATCCTGTCATGAGATCAGCCCACACAAAACCATTTACTGATGGGGGGATTCTTGTATTTAACAACGAAGGACCATGTACAATAACTCAACTTAATATTTATTAACAGTTCACTAAATAACTTAATATTCATTTACAGACGAACTGTACATTAAAATACAAAGTAACACTTCGCAGCTTAATGCAACTAACTCGCAGAACCTCTACCGTTTGTCCTATAATACTACTTACATGGAAAATATTTGGGTATCAAAAATCCAAGTTTAGCCAACAAAAGTTCTTTTTATCCTTTAATCGTTCAAAGCCACATACAGCGCCACCTCATGTGGAATAGATTTTGGAGCCTTTTCAATACTGCGAGTTAGCATTCCAAGTTCTACACATTTAAACTATGGAAGGAACGAGTCAATTGTTATTGTTGCTACATCTGCTACAACAATATTGTTCTGTTCCAATTTGTACAAGACAACTGCTGATTGCTGTATAGGACTTTGGAAGTAAACTTCATCATCAAGTCTTACTACTGACAGCAGGAGCTGTCACCAGACATAAAACACTATTGACCTTTTCACAGAGAGACGTGTCATATACGCAAAGAATTGTGGGATAGCGGTCACCCTGATCAGCAAGCAGACACACACTAGGTTCACATGAATGAAAGAAATCCTAGCAGTTTCACAGCATAGTGACACCAACATTTTAGCCAGAATGACCAGCTGCCTGCGAAAGGGTCATTTTCGCAAATAGTTCAATTCCTCCCCACAAGTCGCCTTTAAATGAAATTTGATTTAACGAGTTCGATCTCTGCGCCTGTGTCCTTTGAAGTAAGTGGTCTGCCTACAACAAGTGAAAACGCTACCATTTAGGGTAGCTTGTGGACATTAGGCAAATCTTATGCTAACACGATTTGCACGCAAGTGGACGAGAAATTGTGAACTGTTTACCCCAGAATATCCTGTGGATTCCTTGGTATATCAAATGTTTGATGGCACCGTCATGGATTGAAGTGAGCTAGTCACTATTCATGGACTTGGCTTAATGTGTTGGATGAGATAATTGCGGTAAATCAACATACGACATTCAAAGTCGAAAAATAAAAAATAAGTAAGGCAAACAACCAACATGGCTGTTTTTAAAATTGAAAAGTTAATAGAAGACATCACTGAAGTTTTAAAATCGAGGAATTATAAGAGAAATTGGTGAACGGGTTGTCTTCAGCATCGCGGCTAAGCCACGAGCATTAATTTGTGAATCGATGAGAACGGGTTAGTCACAGTCTGGCTCAGGCTTGCTTAGGGGTTGGGGTAACAGAAGCCCAAATGTTATTGTAGGAGTTGTCTCATGAATGGGGTAGCAAACACACATGCAGCCTGAAGATAAATTAATAATTGATATTAGTAAATAGGTAATATCTTATATCACCTTCCAGTTTAAAGAGCAGATGATCATCTGCATGACACTCTTGATTCCGGATTAGAGAACTTGTATCTCACAAATATTTGCTCTGGGATGCACACGTATCAGTTTTCACTATCCGTAAATAGGTCAATTCAGTGCTCGCTATCGATATCAGATGAAAACTACCGAGATGAAACTATGTAAGAGTAACTGGATCAGCACATACAAAATGTCCGCCCATACATTCAACTGCAAAATGTTTCTCAACAAGACCCATCTGTGTGTGCATGACAAGTTTACACCTGACAACGTAAAATGTACTTAACATGAGCTTACATAGATATCTGCACCAATGTTACAAAAAGAGCCAATTCTCTAAAGGAGGTAAACTGATTTGGCTTAGGAATTTACCTATCGCAAGCTACACCCTTACGAAAAGTCGACAAACAATAAGTTTTAACCGGCAACCTGTTTGTCAGGTAAAATGATGGCGTGGAAACGAGGGTGTGTCAAGAATGCTGCGTTCTGATTGGTCAGTTAAACCGTCACTCAAAATCCTGGCGATAGGTCAAATAAAGTAAGATAAGAACTACAGGATTTCCATGGCAAAGTATCCGAACACAGTGTATTTCCCTGCTCATGGTACAGACAAATCATGTTCTCTACTAACACATGCACACACATGTTCACATACTCAGCTAGACCTCTCGTCATACGAGAGGCACTGAAGCAAATCACCTCGGCAAAACAGTAACTAGCATTGTTCAACATTATTTTGAAAGTTCAATGATAAAACATTGGCACTCTTCAAAATACATTTTAGACTGGGAGTGACTGAGCTAAAATTACCATAGTCATGGTAGTAGTTTTACATTCGTTTTCAATCGCCTGCATCTCGTTCAGTTCCAACTCACAGGTGTCTCCACTTGTCCACAACTGCTGTCTAAAACGTAGGGTTTCACAAAAAACCATAACCAGTACAGTTTTCAAGTTCATTTATATATACAAAGACCATAAATAACTAGCCTCACAAGTCAATCCAGTCAACTCGTGCACATAAGACACACACAGATGCCTCATCTGTCAGACTTAGATGTGAACGTATAACCAACTACACAAAACAGCAACGATATTTCACAAAATGTAGCATAACTAAATCCACACTTCTTAAAACACTTTAGACAAAGATCAGTTTATGAAATAAAATTGGCATTTAGGACATCTATCACGCTATCATAAGTCGATCTGACCTTTGTGGCCATGAGGAATCAACAGAATTATTAGCTTTCAGTTCTAGTTTAAGAAAACACCTTAGCTATGAGAATGTGATCTGTGCTGTTACACTCCTGGCTGCAACCAAAAAACTTGAAAATCAGAATGGTAAATAGCACAATACACAGAATGTAGGGCCTACACTTACACACATTTAAAATGGCTAAGAATCCGCCTTCAATCACAAAAAAAAAACTCGATTTACAGCACTTGCCACTGTAAAATTGGTCTCAAATTTTTCCCTACTCAAAATACGAGTGGATTTTGAGTTTGCAAAGAACTGACAGTTTGCTATTGCCTTAGTTCAGGTTCTGTGAGCTGATTTGTCAAAATATGTCGTTTTATTTGAGTAGGGTCTCGAGCAATGGCAAACTGTCAGTACACCGCAAGACAAAAAAATCACTTCTCTTGTCACCAAGGAAAAAGTCGAGACCAATTTTACAGTGGTTAGTAGCCTAAATCAAAAGTTAGCTTCTTCATCTGCAACAGAACATGGGTTTATAGCTGTTTAAGTGACACCTGCAGTTGACGTTATATTCCAAACTGATAACATCAAAAAATCATGATGCGAACTGTACTTGATAGTTCGAGAAAGTTTGGAGGCACGACACTAGAACCTCCAGAGTAACACTAACTAATTGTGTTATACACCAAGGAGCTGCTGGAAAAATACCAATGACAAATACAAAGCGCAAAACCTCTGCAATAAAGGTTTCAAGCAATCAACTGTATAGCTGAAGGCTGGTTTAACCACCAGAGGATTTTATACAAAAAGCACAGAGGCACAGGCCAGCATGCATGGGTTCATTCTCACTCATTACAACAACCAAACACACAATATAAATAACCACACATCCTTAACATCGTTAGCTAATACTGGTCTACAGTAGACTCTGGCATGGTGAATGCACTCCTCTAACACAGACTCGCTACAATTAATCACATCAACTTCCTCCCAAGTCTACACATTATTACACTAAAAAGATAACTTGACTCTCACTTTTAACACAGTATTTACATCATCACCCAGCATTATGATATCAAGACTCCCCACTATCTAAATTACAAATTCCTCTCTTTGACAAAACCGGATATTCACTTCTAACCGGGTCAGAATTACGTTATCACATTAAGATATCAACTTCATCACAGGATTTCTCTATGAAATTACAGCATCGCGATATTGACTTCCACATGGGTCTTCAATGTAGTACAATATCAAGATATCAATATCTCAACTGGTCTACAAAACACTTCGGTGCTACAACACAGACCACCAACAGCAGATACAGTAGCACACAATATCAAGATATTGACATCTCGACCAATTTGTAGAACAATAGACTACACCACACTACAGCATCGAGACATCGACTTGTCTAATGACTTCGCATCGGGCATGAGTCTGTTGCTGCTGTCTCCATTACTTTTGATTTTGTCCTTTGAGCACTTGCGTATGACACCTGAGGAACTCAGCTTGCGCACCAGAAAGTCCTTTCCACAATCGTACTTCTCGCGACCTTTGTCAGATGTAAGATCACTGAAGTCCCGTGCATGTTCGTGAAGAAGCAGGTTGCGCAACCTGTTCTCCATGTTGTTCGTGTCAACTGTGCGTTGGCACGGTGTGTTGCTGCATGGGTCTACGATGTATTTGCTGCCGCGACTCGACAGGCTCCAGTTGGACAGGTTTGAAGCCAAGCTCAGGTTGCTCGACTTCTGTCCGTCGCTTCGCCTGGAGAGATTCTTAACAGGTTCTACATGGATGATGATGCCGTTCTTGGGTGCAGATTCGGCCTTGTCCGACTGTGGAACCTTCTTGTCTTCCTGATGGCTGCCACTGCAGCTGCCATTCTGTTGTTTGCCCTTCATATTGTTACTCCCACTGCTCTTCCGCCTCTTGTTGTTGTCGTTGTTGTCTTCGTCTCGATCACGATCCTTCTTACTCCTACCACCACCTCCGCCACCCCTGCCACCACCACTGCCACCCCACGACTGCCCGGCCCCGCCAGATGGCCCGTGCCCTCCAGGACCGTCCGTATCACTGGAGTAATCACTCGAGTCTCGCCGGTGCATCTGGGACTTAAGCTTCTGTTTACGCTTACGTGTCTCGTTCTCGTCCGTGTCACTGGCATCCGAGCTGCTACAGCTGGTCCCAGTACGACTCTTACTGCCGTGCAGTCTCTTCTTGCGGTTGTGAAACTTGCGGATCATCTCTGGTGAGGCAAGGGAGGCGCGCTCGTGGATCCAGCGAGGCGAACTCAGCGTCTGGCCTAAGATGTCATCATCTTCGTCATCACTCTCGCCCTCTTCACAGATCTGGTTGAGCAACTGAATGTTGAGTAGCTGAGGTGAGCTGCTCACGGAACGCAGTGGCCGACTAGGCACGGTCCTCCGCAGGGACAGACTACCCATACTCATGTTCATCTCGCCCGTACTCTTGCACGACAAGTCATCCTCCGTTGAGCGCACATGCTTGATCACGTGACTCATCTCCATGTCAATGTCTACTTGTTCCTTACTTTCCGATGCCTCCGAGTNAGAGGTGTTTGTTCTAATGAACTGCAACAACATCAGAGGTGTTTGTTCTAATGAACTGCAACAACATCAGAGGTGTTTGTTCTAATGAACTGCAACAACATCAGAGGTGTTTGTTCTAATGAACTGCAACAACATCAGAGGTGTTTGTTCTAATGAACTGCAACAACATCAGAGGTGTTTGTTCTAATGAACTGCAACAACATCAGAGGTGTTTGTTCTAATGAACTGCAACAACATCAGAGGTGTTTGTTCTAATGAACTGCAACAACATCAGAGGTGTTTGTTCTAATGAACTGCAACAACATCAGAGGTGTTTGTTCTAATGAACTGCAACAACATCAGAGGTGTTTGTTCTAATGAACTGCAACAACATCAGAGGTGTTTGTTCTAATGAACTGCAACAACATCAGAGGTGTTTGTTCTAATGAACTGCAACAACATCAGAGGTGTTTGTTCTAATGAACTGCAACAACATCAGAGGTGTTTGTTCTAATGAACTGCAACAACATCAGAGGTGTTTGTTCTAATGAACTGCAACAACATCAGAGGTGTTTGTTCTAATGAACTGCAACAACATCAGAGGTGTTTGTTCTAATGAACTGCAACAACATCAGAGGTGTTTGTTCTAATGAACTGCAACAACATCAAAGGTGTTTGTTCTAATGAACTGCAACAACATCAGAGGTGCTTGTCAGATTCGTGTAAGGTGGCACAGTGCTGTTAGACTTTTGTTGTGGACAACTTGAGCCCCCTATAATTTACAGCTTAGGACAGGCCACGTTTGGCGGCACTTTCGAGGCATGGGTTATGAGGAGGTTCTGTGAATCTGATTTGCTCGTGTAGCATAGTTACATTACTGCTCAGCCACCAAGGAATCTGCTGCAATTTCAGGTAGCTCTTAAACAACCCAAAATTGCAATCTGATTGGATCGCAGCACTTTTGGACCACATTTTTGGAATCTGTAAACCTTTTGCTTTCAGAATCTAGTGTTGGCTTGTGTCAAGCACTGGCAGGGACGTGGTGGTTTTAGGATGAAGACTGTTTATTTTGCGGGTTTTTTGCCACCCTTTTTCGATGCCTCAATTCCTTTTTCGGTGGACATGAAAGAACCAACAATATGAGACAGAATAAAATTCATGTGTATAGCTTTAGAGGTGAAATGATTCACAACTTTTTGTTTTTTATAACATTTTTGAGTAGAAGGAAGTCCATCCCATTAGTTTTCTAGATACCTACACCCTTTTGCCAAATTTTATCTGAGATATGAAGCAGACAACTAGACAACATGTCCACTAGAAGGTGCTGCAGTGATTGAATTTGGTGCTGGAGCAATGCCGTCATATACCTCTGTGTCAAGTTTAATTGCAATCCAAAAATGCTCTTCATCAAAACTAGTGAAAAAGTCCCTGGTCAAAAGCAGAATAGCCACGGGTTACTGCTGTGGTCGGAATCGCCCAAAAATCAACTAATCTCTAGGTATCATCCCGACACTCTTCTCCCCAAAAGTGCAGCTGAAAAAATTCCTTGCCAAGACCAAACTGGCCATTAGGGGGTGGGGTGCCCAAAAATTGACAGGTGTCGGCACATTGTTGTCACGTCGGTTCTCCAGATATCATCCTAAATATATGTAATCACAAGGCAAAGCTACAGAGGTCACGTGATCCGCTTATATTGTATGGGGATATTGTGTGAAGACTCTCAAAAGATAGATGTCATCCAAAATGACGAGGCCTCAGGTCAGCAAGAGGGATACAAGAGTCAACTCTTCACGACTATCTTACCTAACGATTTCTTCCCGCGTGGCTATCTTGCCGTCAGCCATTCGGTCAATGATGAGATTGTGATCGGAGTCAGACAGATGCTCGCGCGAGACCAGCGCCACATGACACGAGTTATCAGCGTTTGGGTCCGTGGCGATCCACGGATGGTTGAGAATGTCATCGAGAAGTATCCGTGCACTGGGATCGCGTCGCAGCATTTTGTCTATTAAACTGCAACAGTGAAGCATACGAGGTCAAATTACTAAACACCAGAAGACTGAAAATGTTCGTATATAAAAGATACAAATCTATTCATCAACAGTTTACTTATTACTTTTCTGCACTCATTCACATGGCTGTTTTTCATTCTTTCAAAGAATTAAGAGAACATCGCTTACTGCGTTCACGCCACCTCCCAAACAGAATTGGTGGAGAGTACAGTAAAAATTCTCCAATTTGGGTCAATCTATAGAATTTGGGACACGGAAACTCTCGCAAAAATTGAATTTTCTTCATGGGATTCTGGAACTCGGGGACAAAGACGACTTTAGCGTTCGTCACATTTATCAAATTTCGGGCAATGTATTTTCAATCCACAGATAGGGTAATCTTGCAGTCTTTCTACTGTTTCTTGAATTTTTGATGACCAATGTTACCATACGTATTTCTAGAATTTAGGACAAGCTCCGATCCCGAGAGCAAAATCATTATTTTTTCACTGTCCAAATTCAAGAACTTTTACCGTAAATGTGTTTTTGAGAAGAGTTTAAGTACACATTTCCTTTGTACTGCATCTTTGTAAGCTTTTACTTGATGTCCATAATTCCTAAAACACTGTTTATCCGTGAAAACCCAACACAGTTAAACGGTTGAATTGCATTGAGTTTTATGTAAATACTTACTCCTGCAGTTCTGTGCTCACGTGTTTTGGCATTTTATATTTACAGTCAAGTATCATCGTTAGCGTTTCGCTGTCGTTGGCCTCCTGGAACGGAGGCTCCCCACAAACCAGCATGAAAAGTAGTACGCCAAGACTCCACACATCTGAAAATAACAAATGGGCATTTCATCCATGGGTGACTTCATACACTTTGATTCACAAATGGTTCCCATGCTCCACGATTGGTAAGACAGTCGAAGAGGAAGATGTGTTCGTTTTCACACTGCATTGGACTCAACAAAAAATCTGTTACAATTCCACAATGTAAACATTAGCAGAAAGGATTAAATGGGGACAGAGACAGCATTAACCACACCATGGCAACGACTTGTCCCCACTGCAGATATTGACGTCATCATGTTGTATGGCTGAAAACACAAATTGGGTTCTAGTTTTCTATTTATAGACGACATGGAACTTTTGAAGGTTGCACTACTACACATGGAACGACAGTAACAATTGAAAGTGTATCTGGTCCTCGTGCAGCGAAGATGACCTTGTCATTGCATAGACAAGACACAACCCATCACACTAACGAAATTCTCAGGGTGATCTCACAAATGGGAGAGACACCAAGTGGGAATGACTCCGCGTTGTACAATCTGTGAAAGAATCCATACACAGTGTCTCATTAGGGACATATCTAAGCTCAACTTGCCTGTTTCTACCTTTTCTCAGTGCATTTCATCAAGATGTTAATATGAGCAGGGCCTTAATAACAGCAAATCATCAACATATCGGTTCTAATAACATTTGGAGTGTTAGTGTCATATTCATGTGTCGCGTTTTTAATCAACAGGCGAAAAATCTTAAGATGATATCTCCACACTATACATTAAATGCAAATGAACTCAATCATGCCATCAAGAAATTCATCCCATCACACAACAAAATATTTTCGAAAATGGTGCGTAAAAGCCTAACGGTACAATAATGGGTCATTAATTACCACTACAGCGTGTTTAGTTTCACTGCTGACTAGTACAACCCAGCCCATACTCTGCCTAATGTATAAACATTTAAACAAGCGCCTGTACATTGTAACCAACTGAATCCTTATACAGTCACCTATGCCGAGACCCTACCAGTGAGTAACTGAGTATTTTTCACATCGCAAATGTCGGACATTCCTACTTGGGTAAAAGCTAAAACCTTCCTGTCCCTAACACATTTAACATTATCCCCCCCACAACTAAAAGTGTCCAAATGCCACGTCCACACTGTAAGTTATTCCAGAACAACTTGTCCCCCCATTCAGAGTCTGTACTACACGCTCTAAACCTAGTGACAAATGTGGCGCAAGAAGGATTTAACAGCCATAAGTATGTATGTAACTGAGCAGATGTTGATTACCAAGATACTTTGTCTGACACAACGATTTGCGTGTTAATTACCAAGATACTTTGTATTCAGCTTTGCATCCACACTACAATTTGCCGTACTCTGTCTTCACAAGATGGACCCAATGGAATTAGCGTCCACATTACTATTAAACCTTGGGGCAATTTGTTCCAGTAGTATTTTGTTCTGGGTTACTCCGTCATGTGGACGACACTTAAGGTAGCTATAGACTTGCACGTCATTTTTATCCTCGGTCACGTTCTCAAGAAATAATGGACTGTCAGTTCTTTGTAAGACCAAAACCACTTCTCATCTGCGTAAGAAACAACTCAAGACTTAAATCTTCAATGGGTTTACTGCCACTTTAAGAAATATGGTAGACATGGTGTTGATAAGCCCATTTCTTGAATTCAGGCTCAACATATCACCTTACTTAGCAATTTTTCCCCAAATTGTTCGATTTCAGCTTAAGCAGACACATGCAATCAGTTATTTTGAAAATGACTTCAGTACTACAATGTGCCCATCCACATCTTGTCCACGAAGTTATCAAGATGGCATAAAGTGCTCCTGGAAATCAACGAAGCAATTTGCATGTGCCAATACCAATAAAATACATTGGCAATTTTCGCAAACTGATAATAACTCTGGATAAGCGTCTATTGCCAATTGTCAATCTCCATTATTTTTAAATGGAAAAGATGGCTCAGAGATCGAGTTAAATGAGTTTCAGAGATACAGGCCCGTTTAGAGTTCCATACAAAAAGATATTCTACACGTAAATGACATTTTGTTTTATCATGCACCAGTAGTGGCACGCAGTCAGTGTTCACTGATGAACATAAATGTAAGTGAATACAATGGAATAAAATTTGGAAATAATAGCCTCCTGTCAAGAAAAACAGAGAAAACAATACAAACCTGGGAGCAGAGAAAGAATTGTTCACTCATAGGGCTAACGTGTGACTTGTGATGTTTAACACTGGTGACAAAGGCAGAATTAACCAAAAAAATGTTCTGAACTGAAATCTAACCAAACCCAATAAACAAGGCTCAGATACCTTGTTATAATACTTCACCATTCGTTGTGACATTTTTTGATTTTGTGTGTCATGAAAAACCCAGCCTACTTCCTTGATCACAACATGGATAAGATCAATGGAAAAGACTGAGCGCAAAAAGCAGATCACACTCACTGCAGAGAGAAAAAGTAACATGTTTTTCAACAACAGCATTAAGAAGTCCTTTGAAGACAGCTGAAAGGTTGCTACACACAATTACTGACAAAACAGTGGTTTAATTTAACAGAAGACAAATGGCTACTTCATACACTTTTACTTGATCTGAACATCTGAGTTCCATTNCCCCTCCCCGTGAGGATAGACTGACAGCTCCAAATACGGGAAAAGGAGTGAGCAAGTCAACACATTCCAACCAAGAGGCAAAAACGCCACACTGTTCCATAACCAACTCAACATGCTAAAAGTAGCCTTGGACAAGTTAAAAATAAACACAGTCAGATCACTGTGAGATGAAATAACCATTACACCTGCAGTGAAGACAGCTTGAAGGATGCCAATGGTATATATTGGGTTAGGCTCAATGTGATATGCTTATAACTAGGGCTGTTATACTACCAGCACAAAGGTTCAATGGTCAAGAACACCAATGTTCAGCTAAGGTAAAGATACTTTAAATTATAGCACACAATATGGAGGAACCGTAAAACTGTCAACAAGAAGACAATTTTACTTGAAAACTTCACATACTACGGGTGTCATCAACAAACAAGACGAAATTTTGAACATTTCGGCAATACAGTGAGTGTTTGAAAATCAAAAAATGACAAATTTTGGCCATTATTTTTTTGTTCAAACTACAGGAAACTTTACCCCATGCCCAACATCAATTTATTATTTAATCACGTCTTCCTTGAAAGTATCAACCTTGCATGAATTTTGCTTCCCAAAACGTCTGAAAGTCGTTCACCAAGATACTCCACTGATATTTTATCTGACTTGCACGCAAAGCCCTTGACATGGATACCGTAAGCATGCAAGTAAGGGAAATGTTCTTCAATTTAGAGCACAATACGACCGACATGTCAAAATTCATTGGGTCAATTTTCCTAACAGAAATAAAAGTCGAGGAAACCTTTTGTCGATTTGCAATCATAAAATGGAACTTCTCATCAAATTGTGCAGCATTTCAACTATGTTATGAGCCTCTAAAAATAGAAATATTTGAATTTTTGCAATTAATTTTTGTGCACAATCGAAAAAAGAAAACCACAGTAGTTTACTGCGTGAGTGTTCAATAAGTCCAATAAACCAAGGCAACTTACTGAAATTGAACATCCACCAACCTCAAGTAGATGCATGGCAAAGCTAGAAAACAAATTCCTAGGGATTTGACTTGGCACCCAGGAGCAAGGGCATAAACCTCAGTTTGACACCAGTTTACCAGCAACAAAACAGCAGCTGACAATTAAATCTCCAATAAGAGAGACTTCTATACACTTTGAGTGGGCGTGAAGCAATTAAGTGTCCGCCTACACAATGATGAGCCAAAAAGACAAGTACGCCGCAAGGTAGAAATTCTCACCACACTCAATATTATCAATCAGATGTCTAGTTGAAACTTTTCAGAAAATCTTTTTATGCAAATGGACTGACAAATTAAAAATATTTTTGTTGCAATGATAAGCAATCACTTCTCTCAATGGCCACGAGCAGCCAAAAATGACTTAGGTAAAGCCACATTCCACGTGCTTAACACTTTAAAAAAGGACTTAAAGTACCTATTTACAACGTGATAAGGATGTTATTTTGGCTCAATGTTCGACAGCGATTACTGTAATCACATGGGTAAACGCCCGAGGCGCTTAGAGTGGGAAAGTCAAAAATCACGGAAGGGCGTTAAGCTGAGCACGGGCGTTTAAAAACTATATTTTTGAGAAGTCCGCGTGGCTGCTTACCAGAACATTCAGATCTCTCAAGTGAGTGTCTCTACTATGTTTTGTACACGAGTGCGATGCTACTATTGTAAAATATCCATGTGCCAAAAGAACCATATCGCAGCATCTCTTTCAGCCAAGGAGTGGGCATCCCCCCTGAATAGGGCAAAGTGTTGCTGAAACAGTCTGTTCGTTTCTCATCGGTGAGTTGAGTACGATTCAGGAGGTAAAACTGAGCGCCCTTGCGAAATGTCGACAAACAAACAACAAGTTTTATCTGGTAACACGTTTTTTGTCCAGAAAGATGGCGACTTGGAAACAAGGTATGTCAAGAATGCTGCGTTCTGATTGGTCAGTTAAGCCGTCATTCAAAATCCTAGCGATAGATTAATTCTGAGATTGGGCACTAAGCTGACGGTGGGTGTTGAGGGGAAATTGGGAGAGGACGTTAAAAGTGTACCCCGGTGGCCAGTGATATTCAGCAAATTTTCATCATTGTAGACAAATATTTGATGAGAATTGATGACTGAGCAGGAGTTCAACCCAGCAAATAGTCCTCCACCACACTCATGTCTACACTGCCATGTCACAGACACATGTTCAGCAGAGATTATTCACAGTCTAATGAATGGGAGAGTAATTGAAGTGTGGCATTACAGAGATATGACTAGCATCTCAGCAAGTCATAATGAATACAAGATAATTAAATCCTTGCTGACAAATTGGTCTGTAACAATTTGTATCACTGCCAGAAACAGTACCTTCTAATGAATAGATGCAAGAACGTACTTTCATAGTCAACGAATAGAAGCGCGAGTTCAGTCTAAGAAATGATCCCAGCGTATCGTTTGGTTGCACTCGGGAATTCTAAACAGATCACTCAGATATGCTTTTGTTAATCTGTATAATATAACTTCACTTCACCGACTTCTTTAATTAAGGCCCAACTCCGGTACGAGAGGAGTGTCGATATAAACAGCGAAGTTAATAGAACCGACATACTGGATGCGGTAGTTAACAGACATCGAACTGAACAATAGGTGTCGCTGTCATCATCAAAGTTAAGGCTTCGTCTCCTTCACAGCGACAATTTATGAATGACGTCACAGTAAGAGTCCTGAGAACCAAATTAAGTTACTACTTTAACTAGTCGTCTCGTTCCCATAGTCGACCTGAATTGGTAGGTAGGTTGAGGCTCGAAGCAAGTTATTGCCAAGATAACCCTGATGCATACAGTGACCTTCACCTTAGCTTTTTGTACAGCGAATGTTCTTAATGTTGTGAACACTTACGTGGATTAAGCAACACACAACAGACCTTCAAATAAGCTTATTTTAGATTTCAAACGTGGTATTACTAAAGAAATTATGGCGTCAAATAAGAGTTGGTTTACCGTATTCATTCAAGTGAACACCCATATTTGGCTTAAAAATACACTCCTGAAATTTCCACCTCAGCTTAGCACCCACACCAAGTTATCTACAGAAAAAATGAATAACAAAATTCCACTTGTCCGCCATGTTGTATTTGAAATTGGTGAGATTCGGTAACATTTTACAGTGCACGTTTGTCTGCAATGAGGTAGGGCTGTATGAACTCACGTTCAATGAAAATTTGACCAAATAGCATCAATTGGCAAAGTACCTCAATTTAAACGGAGAACAGAGCTAAAACCTCAATAATCTATTTTCCTGGTCCTGTACATTCATCCTGAAATCAATCATACAGCCAAGCCATTCATAAATGATCCTTGCAACAGGGGATGAACACATGTGGTCAATAGAGGAACTATCATTAAAACCAGATGTGCAGTTTCCAGCAAAACTAAGTGATTACAGTTTAACTGGGGATATTCCCCAGTGAAGTAAATGTGTGTCAAAGGGCAACACCCACAAACAATGGGCGACCTTAAGACAAACACATTCCACATGGGTGTGTAGCAGATGTTAATCTCTGAAAGAAATCACCAACCCAATACCTACTAAGGGCTGTGAGCAATTCAATTTCCAAAATTCTAAAGCATTGAGAAAAATTTCACTGCTTCCAGTAATAAACCTACCTTGCCACAAATGTACAAGGTACCTAAACTACACGGACTCATAAACACGGTCACGGATGCATGAACACGACTCACAGACCAGCAAACACCGTCTACTAACTCACAAGGGCCTTTCATACTAACGTCGACGCGTCGATGGTTTGGGGAGTTGCGGTCAGTATGAACGCTTAACTCCGGTCCTGGATCGCAGTTAAGAGCTCCAGTTAATAGGTGGATTTAAGACCGCAGCGTCGACGCTGTGGTGCAGTATGAACGCTTAACTCCGAAGTTATCGCCAGGTGCCACTGTTATCATCAACAGTTACAGAGTAGTGCCATCACTAATAACTACTTATTTTTGGGTTTAATGATAACCAATCGATTTAAAAATGAGTTTCATGTCATTTAGCACATTTAAATGTTCCAAATTGTCACATTGAAAAAAATCTTAGCGTGCAGTGCTACCTTGCGATAACTTCGATGACGTCAGGGTCACCAACCCTTTACTTCGATGGTCATTAACAACCGAAGCCAGTATGAACGGTCCAGTTAACTGCGCTGTTTACGTCGACGCTCCGCTCAGACCGGAGTTAAGCCTACAAACACGGGAACGGACTCACAAAACATGATCTATACACCCAAATACATGTAGGACACGGACCCACATTCACGAAGAAACACGATTAACGGACCGCCAAACACGGTTTACGGACAAAATGTAGACGTCAGCTGACACAGGAAGCCGATGAGTCCGTGACCCTTGTTTGGCGGTCCGTTAACCGTGTTTCCTCGTGAATATGAGTCCGTGTCCTGTGTATTTGGGTGAATGGATCATGTTTTGTGAAGCTGTTCCCGTGTTTGTAAGTCAGTGGACGGTGTTTGTAGGTCCGTGAGTCGTGTTCATGCGTCCGTGACCATGTTTATGAGTCCGTTAACCGTGTAATTTAGGTACCTTGAATGTAGCACCACATACATTTAACCTCTCTATTGGTTGAAACAGGACAACAAAGGAAAACAAAGGACAACAAACTATACTTAGTCACTACCAACACTTCACAGTCAGTGCTGATAGCAAAGATCACGAAGAACCGTTCCGAGTAGCACGAGGTCCTAAGCGACTTCCTGTTGTTTCAATCTCACAAGTTGTTGGGTGAAAACAAGCCAAATGGATGAAAACAAATATGGTTTATTTCGGCCACATCAGCCATTGTTAGGTGAAAACTGCACTACGAGTTGGCAATCTGACAAGGTTCCGACTGCAGGGAATGTTATTTTTGACATGTTACGGTAAATATGTATATGCTGGACAATCCTGCTGCATTACATCTACCTTCACAAGTTAACTGTAGATGGCGCTGAACGTCAGTCCAACAAACACTACAAGACAAGACAGAACATTTCAACAGAAAGCACTTGTTCATTCCGCAGGAGCTATCTCCACTTTTTTTGGAATATTCCGCCTTGCAACCCAAATAAATAAAAATTTGGTGGAATTTAAGTCAAGTTATCAATTTCTACCATTTGCCTGATACACTGACTGATGACAAGCTACCCTGCAAGACTCTTGAAATATTTGTAGCTGAAAATCCTCCTTCTTAGAACTGAAAATGAATTTCCCCCATAATTCAGCATTCCAGCTTTGCCAAACAATCACATCAGAGTATGGCGTGTTATGTGTTGCAAATTTCAATGTTCAAAAAAATTAGGTTTGATGTAATTATATGTATTGGATATCTTATATTTATATTTGATCTTCTTATATTTATATTTGATCTTCGTATATTTATATTTGATCTTATATTCAATGTTATCTATATTTATGTTTCATAAGATTATATGTATTCAATGTTCATTACTATTGTATTCAATGTTTTGAAAATTTCTGTACGATGTTTTCCGGTTACATTCGATAATGGAACTCTGGGTAAATTGAAACGACGGCTGTGATTGGTCAGCTGTGTTGAGACGTTATTTACCCGCGCGTAGTGGAACTTGTTGATTCACCCTGGGCTTGGTTTGTTGTTGGCTGGTTAGGGTCAGAACCGAGTTCCTCGCGAAATCGCTCGTCAATGGACTTAAGGGCGTATAAATAGGCATCTATCTGTTGCATAGCATCATTAACCACCTCTGAATCGCCTGAACTGAATTCGTGTTCACAAATATCGATGAAATGGGCTAAATTGTCGAAAAAATGAGGAAGCAACTCTTCTTCGGTAGCCGCCATTTATTTAATTCCAGGAACCAATCAGGGACGTTGTTTCATAATACCC
Source organism: Phoronis australis (assembly GCA_002633005.1). Taxonomy (NCBI): domain Eukaryota; kingdom Metazoa; phylum Phoronida; family Phoronidae; genus Phoronis; species Phoronis australis. Next base: position 84,301 of record NMRA01000070.1, on the reverse strand, counting down.
ATAATTCCGTTATTGAACATATCAAAAGAAACATCGAACACATAAAACGAAACATCGAACATATAAAATGAAACATCAAACAAAAAACTAAGTTATCGCACATAAGTATTTTCATTATGGAATACAAATATTTGACATCAAATGTACATACTATAAGATCAAATATAAATATAAGGTATCGAATACACATGATTACATTAAACCTAATTTTTTGAACATTGAATTTTGCAACACATAACACGCCATATCAGAGGCGCTCACAAGATCCATATTTTTACTTGAAAAATACATGCGTTTCCCTTGCATGATCTTGCTTTTCATGCAAGAAACTGACTCCACCGAATGCAGGTCCTAGTTGATCACAAAGTTGCAATTTCAACGAGAGATATCAGTAGAGCTTTCCCAGTGACCAATTGTCACACAATGAAAGCTTGATGTTAGTGGAAGTCAGAAACAAAAAGGCGAAACGCTATGGTTTTGAATTTTTGGCTTGCATCTAAGTTGCACAAACACTCACATAAAAGTTGTTATATTTTAAAATCAGTCACATTAAACTAATAACGAGTAATTTTTGGTTCTGGTCCAAGCTATTCAATCCCACACATCTGGAGGAGCCTACAAAAGTCAAAAACCACATAACGCATAATTACACTGACTTAGCCAAGGACTAGGCAATTTTCTAGGACTTTGACTTGCAAATGACTTTCATTACCTGAAGCTACATGGACATTTCCTCAATTGCATACAAATGTCAATACAAATTACCAAAAATTTGCCAGTAAGCGATGGTCACATTAAAAAGAGCTTGGCGTATAATACCTTTTGAACTGCACTCGTACAAAAAGCAATTTACTAGCCACGATAACAGCCAATATTATTGTATCATACAAGGTCAGTTTTTAAAGCAAAGGTTTACAAACAAATGTTGTATATAAGTGTCACAAAGGCTTGAAACGATTTATCAAAGACAGGTGTAAATGGTTGGATGACTCCAGTACTTGCGACCAAAGAAACGAACTGTTACTAACAGTCAGCGGAGTGCAGTCATCAGTGAAATATTATTACACACTTGCACACCAATGTGTACATCTACTTCGTTGCAACTAGGGTCATTCTGGGCACCATCTTTCTGTGTACATGCTTTGGGCTATGTTTGTATGTTGCTAATTTCGCGTTTTTTACCAATTGGTACGCGAATTGTATTTATTAAAAAGTTGTTTAATTAAATAACACTTTGCGAAACTCTTAATGTTTGTCATTTTCTGCTACAGATCTATGCTTTTCTTAAAGACTAAAGTGGAGTAGGTTGTCACAAATACCATAAGTTACATTAGTTTAAATAGCGTCCACACAGCCCTTAAACCTAGTGGCAACTTGCACCTGGGCCCGGTCTCCAATCTTTTTACTCGAAATGCAACTCGAAATTAGGTTTGGCATTTTCTACTCTAATTTTGGGCGAGCTCAAGATAAGTGTCTATTATTCTATGCTCGAATACACAATAACTTACGTAAATAATTTATTGCCCTTAGTTCACAGTTTGTAAACCCAATATTAAAGCAATAAGTTCGAGTTTGAACTCGAAATTTCGAGTTTTTACTCGAGTTTGTAGCACGAATATAAGAGTCTTCAAGGGCGAACTTGAACTAGAAACTCCTATGCATAAACTATAATGTATTCGAGCACAGTCTGATAACCAATTATCTTAAGTTTGCACAAAAGGAGCAGAGAAATTGCCAAAAATAGTTTCGAGTTCGTTTCGAGTACAAAGATTAGAGACCGGGCCCAGGAATAACTCCTTCTAGGGTAGTTACAGTTGAAATGGAGTTGTTCACTTCATTGTTTTCAGGATCCGCAGATTTGCATTTTTTGTCAAATTTACTAAAATCATGTGCACCAATGTTACTTGTAACTTTGATCATGACCAATGACGTGTCCTTACCATAATCCTTTTTTTAAGACATACAAATCATGAGTGTGGTAAGATTTCGCCACTTTGGCACAGTGAAAAATTCATTATTTCGCTCAAGGTAAAAGCTTGTCCCAAATTCCAGAAATAGGCAATACTAGATGTACTAAATTTAAGAATGACCAGAAAAAGGACAAAATTAACCACCTCTTACTTTCAAAATCGCCTTTGTCCCAAATTCCAGAATCAAGAAAATTCAATTTTTGCGGAAGTTTCCATGTCCCAAATTCTAGAGAATGACCCAAATTGGAGAATTTTTAGGCTACACGACAGAAACAGCCTCAGGTAATACTTTCTATGGCTCACTGGGAGAACGACCAAAAGCAGGTGCAGACAAACAAACAAAACAAAAACGTTTATTTCAAAACTCATAGGGCAGGTGCACATATCTTGTACCAACAGTTTAATACGAAAACCGAAATGGAATCTATATCAGCAGAATGCTAGGAAATGTAAAGACTTTTTTAACAATTAGTATCTAGGCACCCAATTTTTCTTGAGACAAGCTTTGTAGAACACATGTTTTATTTGTTTTTAATGGCCTTAATAGACATACTCGCTAATTGGCGACAGACTTATCTCGCCACAGGCGTCAGTTGACGTGAAAGATGACCCAGGCTCATGTCAGAGAGGAAAGCACGAGAATTCAATATTACAGGCTTCATATTCAAATCGCATAACGAGAAAACATACAGTACAAGTATATGTTACAATAACACAACAACACTAACAGGATGTAAACATAAACATATTTATCATCCCCGCCCAAAAATGTGCCAAGATAATTTTTTTTCATTTTTTATTCAAAAAAAATATTTTCACAAGTATACAAAAGTGTTTTGCAGAACATAGAAGAATTTGCAGACGGTATGTTGCTTCAGTATAGCTCTGCCAGTTTCTCAGAGCTGGTTATTGGGTCATAGCATTATTAGCCAATCATATCATTGCATTGCTCTCTGACGTAGTGCGTCAATCTTCATATGCTTTACATGGAAACAATGGGTAATTCGAGCACTATCACGCAATATGTTCATGCCTGCCTGTAACAAATGACCTCTTCTGGTACAGAAAGAAAGTTCGTGGCTGACTATGCTCTGGAAAGGTAATCGTCATTTCCACGGAGACTGCACAGAGAACTGAGTCTGGCCAAAGCCATGGCAAGCACAAGTCCAAATTCTCAAGTTAATACCCAGCTTTGAAAGTACACCTTTACCATTTTAAAAATAAACTGAAACGAAATTACTTCAGAAGATGCTTCATGAACAAGCATGAGTTTAAGCCTATATCTTTCCCTGGAGCAGGCCCGTACAATAGAGTTCATCTGCACAGGTGTGTTGCACGCAGGGCAAGCTTCATTCACAGCTATCTGATCAATTCAAACAGACACAGCAGGTACCAAAGGTTGTTTCGCATTGTACTCTCAAACCATTTTTACACGAAGAACACTTGGCACGGCGCAAGTTGTCATGGCGGAAGTTGCTCCACTTCAGTCGCATTTACACAGCATTATTGCCCATTGAATCAGCATGGAGGACAATTATACAAAAAACAATCTGCGCATATTCTGTTAACCATGGCAAACATTCAAAACGAGGTGCCACCCATATGTATGCTAATGCACAAGCACAATACAAGATGACCCCTTCCGCCTCGCCCCTGTTTAGACACATTGTCGAGAAAGGAATATCTGATCATGGGCAACTTGCTCTACCTCTCAAACCGGTGACAAATATGGCTACCGAGGTGCCAATATGCTCCTTGTTGGTCGTTTTTTACTCATATACTTGCACCCGATCAGCTGTTCCATGTCAGGTGCTTCAAGTCAACTGCGCCTCCTGTAAATGCGCCGAGGCACCCTGCATCGTTGCGCTCATTGTGATCATTGATCTTTTTCTAAAAGTAGGGGAATCGTGCGTTTCCTTAGCACTGGGCGCTAAATCTTCATTCTTTAAAAGCTGGGGATGGGCGCTTAACCAAGAGGTGGGCGCTTAACTGGAAGTCTTCAAAAATCACAGGGGGCGCTTAACTGAGCAGTGGGCGGTTAAATCGAAAATCTTAAGATGGGTGACAACATTAGGTGCTCTGGTGAGCTATGTCCTAGCACAAATGACTTAGAGTTCACTGGTGGTCTAGTATGAGAAATAAGAAAGTGTATCGGGTAGTTGGACAACATTCCGCTAAGGTCAGTCACATGTGCTGTCAGTCGCATATGCTCCATGTTTAAATGCTTAGGAACACGTGCATGTATTTTACTATGCAAGAAAATAAAAACAATATTTGTGAAATGCTATTGTCCATGCAGGTGAATATATTTCCCTTTGTTTTAGATTATCCAGATGTACTTTAAAATAAATATAAAGTCTGCTCTCGCTTGCTTTTATCAACATCAGATGTACTTTTCCATGCAGGTAAAAGTAATATTTTTCAACTGTTAAGTTATCAAAGAACATTCAGCAAAACATGCAATCCGAACCGCAGGGGAGACAATTACGACTATCAATTAATTACACTACCTTTTGATTAACGTCATAAACATATCGATCTGTAACTTCTGAAAACATGAGCAATAAACAATAACAGTCCGTAAGGAACAAACAAGAATGCAAGAGGATAGCGACACCAAAGATCTACATCTCAACGATCCTAGCAACAAAAATAAGTACACACACAAGTACTCCATTTTAATGACAGGAGGCTTCTAGTAAAAACTGGACCATTTGATAAAACATGATTGATATGTTGCCACAATTTGTTTTGAGTATGACGGGTTGCCAAATGTAATGAGATGGTGAAACACAGGTCACAGGAAATCCAAGTTGAGAGCACCATCGTCATCAAATCCACACCTATGTTTTCACTTCACACATTTCCTCCAACTTTAATTCACAAGGCCACTAATAGAATGTGGAATTCGCATGATAGGAGGAAACAGGAAGCTGAGACCCTGAGACATTTTATTACATGCAGAGCGGGTTTATGAAATGCCTGAATACCAGAGCAGAGACTGCAGGGAGGAGAAACAACACATTTCTGGTGAGTGGTAATTTGCTGTTCTGCAACAGTTCAGTCCTGCGTTGCATACTGGTCGATCAATGATAACCATAGTTATTCATCTATTTATATTGATCACATAATACGGCAGACGAGTAAAATTTTATATCGCTAAATTTCTCAACAAAAATAACCATTTAGAAAATATAATTGCAATGAAATGACATTTGGTTAAGTTTCTATTTCCAGCAAAATGGTCACACTTTGAAAAATAGAAATATGACAATTTTCGCAATGATTTTTGTTCCAAATAGGGGGCGAACTACCGTAACGTCACTCAAGGAAAACAACATAATGAGCTTCCAAGTATACCTGTAAGGCTTCAGGGATTGGCAATGAAAGAAATTGGTTTATCAGATACTGATCACTGAACAATATAGGATGACACAGACAATAGGGATGCAATGCCCATGATATGTTGAGGATATGTTCTAGGCCACAATCACCAGGTATGTACAATGTACACCTACCGTACAAGTAAAACCGTGACCTCATACCAAACATAAAACGGATTTACAGGGGTCAGTGAATGATATTTGAATCCTGGACATGTTTCATTAGTTAAGATTTAGTAGTGTCAAGAGGGCTAAAAATAGAGTTTTTATGAGCCGATGTCAGAAATCAATTCTAACAACAGTTTGGCAATACCCCTAACACTACACAAACAATCAAATCAAATGGTTGATATTTAAAGGGCTCTGAATAGAACATTGAGGACACTTGCACTATGGAAGATAACCATAGTATGTGTAGATAACCATTCCTTAGGTGCTATGAAATTCAATCAAACACAATCTAACAGGCGCTGCGGAAGTATAAACTATGGAACATGACGAGATAAGAAGTATATTGAACTTATTTCTAGAAGGAAGTGTTGATAAAAATCAAAAACGTGTACATAAGTATAAACTATGAAATATGAAAGACAAGCCTAGTTTTACAAGTATTGATAAAAATACATGTAGTTGTTAGCTTTTTCAAGTGCAATCTTCAAACAATACTTAGTAGATGCTGGAGTTTTTAAATCTTATCGATATAAAATTAATTTCATCATCCATTTTCTGTCATCGCTTAATTTGTACATAAAGATTAGTCACAAATATCATTTGAGCTATAGCGCTAGGCTAACCAGTAAACCACAACAAATTTACTCATCCAATTACTGAAGAAGTCAAAAATAACTATAACCCAATAAGTAAGTCTTGATTACACCAACATCAGTCATCAAGCTTTCACCAGTATGGTTATGCTTCCAATGCAAGACAGAACAGGGGCTCATTCAATGAACACAGTTTCATACAATCCAACTAAGGTCAAAGTATCCCGTAGTGGAGCTTTGGTTTACTGATGTTTTGCCGAAACTTCGCTGACCTTTCCCACTAGACAGCATATCAAAGTTATCCCTAGACACCCGAGTAACATAAACACCAGACATCATAGAGGGGTTGAGTTCAAGCCTTCGAGGCAAACTGAAAATTGTATTACCACCATTTACTAGTGATTATTAAAATGATCAGAGTTGTTCTTCATTAAAGTGTTTTTCACAGTGGGATAATCTCGCGAGATCGTATATCGTGGCCGCGACCTCTACTGTTAACTTCACCAAAGCTTCGCTCCGCGCTTTCCCCACTACAGCGAAGTTTCAATGATTACCGAAGCCTTGTTTTTAAATCCTACCTATTTCCAGCGAAGTTCCATTTGCACTTGAACTACAGGAGTTAACCTTTCTCACTGAAGTTAAGCTTCTCCTCTAGTGGGAAATCACTGCTAAATGAGTTACTAAAAACTATAATTTTCTATAAATATAAATTCGATGAATTGAACTATAATAGCTCCAGGATTTGTTATAGCTTATTATATTAAACATAGAATAAATCTCACAAATTTAGGTCACAGTATGGCAGACACGCAAAATGTTGTTTTTTCAGACGTTGCACCATCTAAATGCTACGAACATAATCTGTAAGTTCCCTACCACGACCACCATTACAGAATTCAAGTTTCAGAATTTAATGACAAAAATGAATCTTCGCAATTATTTTACCATGACCAATTCTCGAATTAGTATTTAAACCATGTCAATTCATAAGTGTCTACACTTCTAGTAGATACGTTTGAGCATGAAACTGCCTAGTTTATTTAATGACATGTTGACAGATGTTTAGCAGTTGTGTATTTAGCATCAAACAGTAAGGCCACAAACACCCTCAGAAGCAGGGGCTGTCTTGGATACTCAAGTATTCTTATCCATCTTTTTGTCTGTGATACTATTGATTGTAAACTAAACGGTATTCAATTATTAACCACGACTAATAAATAATCTAGCATCTGGGCTACTTCTAGCAACAAAGTGGAATACAAGGAATGTCTGATCTCACCTGTCACACATAAAAGACAAAGCACAAATGAATCTGACACTTATATGGTAAAAATGCACGAGCCATCGCAACAGATTTTTAGAAAAATAAATTCATTGTCCAAACTATTCTTTAACCACTGCATTGTTGAATATGGACGACAATGAAATTTAAGTGAAAGTTTATTTTCTCATTTCAACATGACAGATGTGAGGCACCATCACACTTTTTCACGTTCAAACCCTTGAAAAATGAGAAAAGGGCAATTTTAGCATTTCTTTTTCTCCGAAATTGGTGACATTTTACTGCACACATCATCAATGTTTAGGCAAGGAGACTCCACCTACACTTGGGTTGAGACATATGTCCATCACCATAGTAGGACAGTCAATTTCGATACAAAATTCATAAATTTTCATAAGGTAATTGCATTCATCTATAATGCAGTTACTGGATTTTCCTAATCCAAACAGTAGCGATTGTAGCTTCCCACAGTTTGCACACAAATTGAGCAAATTAGGTAATCAACTGAAACATATTACTGAGAAGTTCTGGTTACATCAATACCAATCATCGACAGGGATTTGACCCAGTGCCCTTCAATACCGCATGTACCAAGCATTGTTAAGGTTTAGTAAGGGAAAACTAGAACCATTCTTGTTGGTGACTAAAATGTAATTATTTGGAACATGGGGAAATAAATCAACATGGAATTGCCATTGAAAGGTTTGTAAATGCCAAATATTTAGTTTAAACAATGACAGCACAATTAAGTACTGACTTTTTGATATTCCTGAAAGAAACTGGCATTTTAAGGATATACAAGTATTGACCTGGCCTGCATGACATGGTTTACATGAAGAGCAGAATTCCTACCAGAACATTCCAGCCAGACAGTCTTCCCAGACATGAATGACTTCACCATCTGCAGTACACTAACACAGCTTTCAGCCAGTTTTAAGTGCATTTCTGATGCCAAAGGATCACTCACCAAGGCAGACAACCAATTGATTCTCATTTATTTACAAATACCAAAACAACAAATAAGAGTCAATGCTAATGTACAATACATCAATATATTCACATTGGCTTTATCTCAAGCTTCTGGCATTTTAAAAACTTTACACATCAGGAAAGACGTCAGTTGTGGAATGCATTAAGAACTTTAAGCTGCCAAGAGAACAGACAATCTCGTACCCCGCTCACGAACTAGGTAAAACGGGCATTTTTGCAAGCTCTTTTTCGCCATCTTGAGTGAATACTATGTTCAAACAAGTAGCCTGACAGACAAGCAATCGACAGTGGAGTAATTTTCACCAGGAATTTTTTTTGGTGAAAACTGGTGTCAAAACAAGTAATGGTAAAAAATTTTTAGTTTGGGACAAAATATGGCAAGACAGGTGATTTTTTTTGTCAGGACAAACTACTTTGCTTTTGAGATGGTTGGTACAGTGTAGCTATTGTCAAGCAACATTTGAGCATTCGTCACAATGTGGTTAACATCAGAAAAATAGAAATATGGCAATTTTAGCAATTATATTTGTACCAAATTGAAGAATTTTTACTAGAAACTTCTGTAACGAGTTGTTTGTAGAAGTTTGGATGCTATTTCCACTGGGACAACTTGACACAAGCATGACAACTTGACACAAGCATGACAACTTGACACAAGCATGATAACTTAACCCACCTTATCGGTGAGTTGTTCGAGGGTAACTTGCCCAGTGAAAGACACAGCGTCGACTGAAAATGCACCCACATAAGTACATGTGGGTGCATAAAAAGGCCACTAGGGGGATTGCTAAAGTCACATCAGACTGAAACAAGCCAAGTGATGCCACATTTTTGATACAAACCTATATCCCATGTGCAAGGAAATCCTTAGTTACCACTAGGGAGGTGCTGCTGCTGCAGTAGACAGACTCGTCCAAAAACCGAATTTACAAAAATTGCAGGGAAATTCCACTGCAGGGCGCTGTCCCCCACCACACTATTGACATCTAGCGACATTGTGTATTTCACCAAGTCACGGGCTTTATGGGAAAATGGGTTCTACTGAAGTTCTGTATGAATCAGGTATGAGTTACAGTTGAAGAATACCAAGGATGTGAATGTATTGATTAGTGAAGCTATGCGAGTATGAGAATTTATGTACTGGTATGTTGAAGATAGGACTGGCACTACTGCAGCTTAACACCAGATATTGGAAACTTACTGAAACTGAATACTGAGACCCTGGTTTCCATTTTTAAAAAACAGATAAAAATATGTCGAAGAAACACATTTTTACCATTTTAAAATCAGCAAATTGTTACCTGGAAATGTACATAACATGGTAATGAGCAAGGAATTACATTACTTTCTCCACTGAATTATGACGCAGCTCCATTTCACCAATAACTAGCTGTACGCCATTTTTATTCTTTCTCAAAACAGGAAAAACACCACCCTCAGAAATAATAAAGAACTACCTGAATATGTCTGCTGTAAAATGATCGTTGATCCATTTGTGGCCAGAACGTGTCAATTTTGATAATAATCTTAATTTTTAATAATTAAAACCTAAAAATATTAGAATTATGCTACCTACTATTGAACTATTGTGAAATAAATAAGTTTCCGTTAAGGCAGAAAACCAGAGTGTCTATCAAAGCAAAAAGCTGCGGTCAATAAAAACAAAGGAAAGGATTTGTAATGCGTAAAATCTAACCAACGGCAGACAAGTTGAATTTGTCATTTATTTCACACGAAATGAATAGCACCTTACAAAAGCTTCATCACGTTCTATAAGTTCTACGCCACTGCTACCACCAGACAATGTTTTGATGAATTGTGGACATTCACAAGGATGTTACAAGTCTTTGAAATATGAGAAGCAGTCAGTTTTGATAATAATTTCTGTTCAAAATGTGGGAGGCTTTTGTGTAAGAACTGTGTGGTAGTATCAGCCAAGATCAATCGGCAGCGTGAAACAAATGATAACTATGCACGTTGGTCACCTTTGAAACAGAAAGCCCCACAACACTTTTATGCGCTCGACTTAATGTCGAGATTTAAGTGAAAAAGGTGGACATTTGAAAGGGGTTACTCAAGTGCTCAGAGTACCCCCCCCCAGACACAAGCATTCTCTTGACCCCTTGTTGACAAAAGGAAAATAAAAAAACTCTGCTTATCACTGGTATCCTAGCAAAAACTTGTTTGGAAATTAGTATCCAAGATGCTGGCTCAGAGAGCCCTTAACAACTGAATCAACCCCAACACTAAATACACTGAGATGTTGACCTCAATTATAGCCAACATAATTCATAATCAATTTTCCCAAGGGACCCCAGTGGATAGCTGTTTGAGATCATTGATGCTTAGTCAAGTTGATCATGGATGTTACTGAGTACAGTACCTAAGTGTGCAATCATTTTTTTCAATAAGACGATTCCTTAAAGTTTCCTTGAAAGGCAGAAAATCCATCCGTTAAAAGGAACTGGTTAGTCACAAATATTTATAACTTAAGTAACTAGAAATAGGAGAACCGACTGATGAATTCTGTAAAAATAACACCATACCAGTTCTTAGATACTGAAATGCAACGTCTGATGTCTCTTACCCACTAACCTTGCAACTCCCCTACTGTGTGACGAGTTTCGGTGAGTGGGAAGGGGTGTTTCATATCTGCACATGTGAAAGGCCATCAGAAGTGCGAGGGATACCCAAAATAACAAGCAAAAACAAGAGAATAACTATACATCAGAGGCCAAACTAAAGATCGAGATTGACGTAACATACGACTTGTGAGACCCGTAAGAATTAAGCCACATTTTCTAACCATCTCTTATCAATATCCGTTCATTCTTATGATGTAAGTTCATCCATGCGCAAAATATGAAACACCTGCGATGCTAAGAAAACAATTAAGTCGCATCTGGCAAGATGGTTAAAATCTGAGGTCACCAATTTAAAGTTGAGATCTCCAATTCAGAGATGAGGTCGCCCACATTTTTTATACCACTTCCACATCAACACCGCAACTCTCGTTTTTTTGCGGAGTTCCGCTCAATGGGAAAATGTAACTCGCAAACTTAATTAGCTATCGCAACTCCTCTTAAAATAAGTGGATTAAAAAGCATAGTTGCATAACTCTGCTTCGGTGGGAAAAGGTAGCTCCACTTCTGCTGGAGTAAACCCTAGAGGTTGTGACCTCAATCACGCGAGACTCGTTTGTCATCACTGCATCTTCATCAGTGGTGACTCTCTGGTGTCTAGCATCAACATTCAAACACATCATCCCTCAACGTGCTCTCAATTGTCACACGTAAAGGAATAAGACAACAGAAAACTGAAAAAGAATAACACCGATCAATCTGGCGACAATCATCGTAAGTGGCGGGAGATGGTTATTCATCTCGAATCCATTATTTCGAGAGTATGATTCAGATATGCCACCTGGTGTTTAAATCCGTGAACTAAGAGTAACCCACTGTCCCCAGTCAGTGGGAAAGGCAGGTGGATTTGCCATGGAGTTGTGGAGAAGTTGTGATCAACGGAGGTTCCTGTTGTGATGCTGTCAGGAAAAACGAAATTACTCAGTATCACAAATGTCCTGTAGGTGCCTCATTTCAATGTTCCTGACCTAAATATTCCACAGGCAGGCCTTCATCCGGCAGGAGTCCAGGTCGTATCCAAACCTAAGTATCTGGATGCCCACGTTAAGTAAGAAAGCATCGGTGTCTCTTTTTAACTAAATCTACCGCAACAGCAGCTCTGGGATCTCATTAGCCTGTCCAGACTAAAAGCATTAGTCAAGATATGATGTAAAGCGAGGATATACGTTATTGCAGAACCATGTCTTCCCAGATACCACACTGTTAACAGTAATTTGACTTCTGGTCATAAAAACATCATTGGTTATGGACTGCCTGAGTAATTGGGAATCCATTATGGAAGAAATATTTTTGCAATCCTAGACCAACCCAAGTAGACGAGTCTTCACATGTTTCCATTTGAAATGTAATTCAAAAACTGATGTTACAGGATACAATAGATTCTATGAGACCATGGTAAAGACTTGGGCTATGAAACAGTTTAGCTGTATAAACCACTAAGTCATTGTTATACGCAGATTTAGTATTGCAGTTACTTTACTATGAAGTAATATTGCACATCCTTACCCATATACAGGTAGTACATGGCTTAGCCAATGCCACAATACATGTGTACTCCAGCAATTGACCTATCGCCAGGATTTTGAGTGACGGCTTAACTGACCATTTAGAACGCAGCATTATTGACACACCTTCGTTTCCAAGCCTCCATTTTACCCGACCAACAACACGTCGCTGGGTAAAACGTATTGTTTTTTAGTCGACATTACGCAAGGGGGCGGAGCTTGCGATACGTCAAATCTGGGTTTGATGGCAAAATGATCTTATGTCACATTCTCACTAGGGGAACTTCGGTTTACTGAAGCTTCGCCGAAACTTCCCTTACCTTTCCTACTAGACAGCGATATCGAAGTTATCGCTAAGGATTCAGATGATGCAGTTCATTCGTACTCAAACGCATATTGAGTAGTGGGTTTGAGGCTAACTGAAAATTGTTCTCCTGCCATTTCGGGTTGAATACGTTTTGCAAGTCTCGTGGGATCGTATATCATTTTTCACAGCCTCTACCAATCTCCTCGGCAAAGATTCGCTCTCACCTTTTGCACTACATGGAAGTTTCGTTGAGCACCAAAGCTTTGCTTTTAAATCCTACTATTTTCAGCAAAGTTTCGCTCGCAGATTAACTAACCTACCGAAACGTTTTACCTCCAATGGGAAAGCGACTTTTGTGACTTTACTTCTTACAGTCTGTGAAAAATTATACATCAGTGCCCAAAATTAGTGGGAAGTCAGAAATTGTGAGCAAGCCTGTTTGAAAACATAGAAAGCATCAGAACATTTTTAAGAAGAAGCATCTGAAGTTGCAATTGGCGAGTTGAGCAAGTGAAATTTGAAATGGTGTCTGGCAAGTACAGTTCAGACTGGAGTCGCTACCAGCTGACCGAGGTGGCATTTTGCAGGTACTGGACAAATTCAACCTAGTCTTCTGAAAGATAATTTGAGCTGCAAAAATATCTGCTGTGTTCCCGGTGTGGAGTTTTTCTTAGGAGTAATCGCAGACATGCTTGTTTGTTGATGTAGTATCATGTCAAAAGCAGATTATAGGTCACGATAGAAACCAACATCATACAAATACAAGTAGTCGTTTTTCATAAGTGACTGACAATTTTATGATTGTTACAGGGCAAAAGTAGCACATTCAAAAGAAAAACATGGAATAAAGTATGAACGTCTACCATTCACATTGTTCACTTTATTTTCCATCAAAAATTATATCTACGACTCTCGAAGGCAACTTTCAGTTACGAAGTTACCCACGAAGATTACCGTGAGCTTGTGGAACAAGCCAGTAGCAAAGGTTGGTGGATCAACCAGGGCATGCTTAAAAGACTCTTAAGGCATATGATATTTAACTCATTCGATTAAGCCAATTTTACTACTTAGATGTGTTGTCAGTGAAGACTTTGAGTCTGATTGAGTGTTTGACTTTGACTTCAATTACATTATACACACCATTACAGGAACACTAGATAATGTCCACTAATAGGGAACACACATTCATCCTAGGTCCCAAAATGTTTTGGAACTTCCACTGGCTGCAGAGGAAGCCTAGGAATCCACAAGAACAGGCAATGGCTGAAAGAAATCCCACTACAAACATTTTACTGTAATTACCTACAACTGCATTAACTTACCAACAGCAGGAGGATCATAAGAGTCTCCGAGTAAAATTTCTGGTGCGGAGTACGCCAGCGATCCACACGAGGTTTCTAATTTAGTTCCAGGTATAAATTTGTTACTAAATCCAAAGTCTGTCAGTTTAACAGCGCCGAGTTTTGGGAAAAACACAACATTTTCTGGTTTAAGATCCCGATGAACGACGTGGAGCTGATGGCAATAAGATATTGCTGTAACGATTTGTTTAAAGTATTTCTTACTGAGCATTTCATCTACTCCAGTCTCGTGTTTCATGATGTAGTCATACATATCACCTCCATCCCCGAGTTCCAAAATTAGATACAATTTTGTTTGAGTATCTATCACTTCATAAAGTCTAACAACGTGAGGGTGTTGAACGAGCTTCATACACCTTACTTCCTGGAATAAATGAGCTTTTGATATTTCATCAAGTTTCGTTTTGTCAATAACTTTGACGGCCACCTTTACTCCTGTGAAAACATGCCTTGCAAGTTTGACAACCGCAAAATGACCCGTTCCAATCGTTTCTTCGATGTCATACAAACCGGCAATCATGCCTTCGTACACTTTCTTGTGATTACGTGCCATTCTTCTTCCCTGTCCAATAGAAGAGAAAATGCCTTTCCTCTCGCCAAAACATCAACTCGTCATAATTTATGCTGTCAAGCAAGCGGATGGCTCACTGAAGTTCCAAACTAAAGAGCAACCGCAACAAGACTCAAATGACATTCAACGCGCATTCAGTTTTGCGCATGTCTTTGACGTCACTTTTCTAAAAATTAGGTTGGAATTTTTACAAGTCACTTGCGCCGACTGTATTTTAAGTGACATTTGTTTTCAGAAGTTGAACACGGAGTGTATTATAACAGATATACTGCTGAAAAACCCCTTTATACTTTCGTTTGCTCCATTTTTTCACGAACTCGGTAAATTTTGTCATAACAAATGCTCCCTCTAGGACAAAACTTGACACCATTTTTCTTGAGGTCGTTAGAACGTAACCAAATCACTTCAAATTAAGATCGTACTGATAGTATACGCAAACTTTCTCAAAATTGGTACCACCGTCGTAAACTCGCATTATTGGGGTTATGGTTAGTTTATTGAGTGAGCAAAATATTGCTAGCTGATACCCACATCCTGCTTCTAAATATCATTGACCCAGAAACTTTGACACGCCGACAGAGTTATTGTCGTTTTTCAACCCGACCGGGAAAGGAGGTTTGTTTGATTGTAGGCGTACGCCTCCTGGATCTTCTTCTCAGCAAGATTGAGGATGGCGTCGTTTCGGCAAATGACGAATGTTGGGTCCAGAAAGAATACTTTAGAAGTGGAAAGAGAGAATTTTGAAAAAACGCAGGTATGAAAGAACTGTGGCATTGCTGGCACTTGTTGACTTGTTCACAAATTTCTGACTTCTGTGGACCTGCATTGACAACCTGTCAATCATTTCGCCAATTAATGTTTAAGACTTTAATCAATTAAAGCGGCATTAAACCTATTCTTTATGTCAAGAAACTAGTTTTGATTGATACCACTCGCTGTTACCGGGGTGCAAGTTATTGGGAAGAACTGTTATTTCTTCACAGATCGGAATTGATCGGAACAATTAAGCTCATGAAATTTCTTGGCCCAAGGTGACCTGAAATTTTTCAAGATAGTAATGAATTGTCAGTTTGTAGTGTCCTAAGCCCACAGGTCACCTCTAAACTGAACAAGGAACAATATTATGGTAAGTTATCTAAAAGACAGAAAGCATACAAGGTTTAGTGCCAACCGTCTCAACCGGCCTTGAGATGGTGAAGCTCCTATAGGCGCTTCATATGCCGGAAGCTTTTTGGCGAATTATGCATCACATTTGCTTGCCATTATTGATAGTAGTGATTCATATTCATGACTAAGCATTGCATAGTGTAACATCTCTAAACTGCCATTTCAAGCTATGTGAGAAAAGTGACCTACAAGAATGATAATTTGTTATCGACTATATGTGATATCATTCTGTTTCAGAGTGCCAGTATTCAGAAAGCTGTGAATGCAATGGAGGCGCCTACAAAGCAGAAACATGTCAGGAGTATCCTTTTGCTGTCAAACAATGGTCTTGGTGTAGAGAAATGATAGTTTATGATGCTTGGGGTTGGGTGTCAGTATGTATCGGTATTATGCTAATACCGATTCTGCCAATTGGATACTCTTTTCATTCTGATACCAAGCACAAAGTGATATGTTTGATGTTGTAATCCAAAGGGTTACTCAACTATTTATTTTGGTCAATACGTGTCACTCGTAAATTATTATTTGGAGTTTTTTATTTTATTCATTTATTGAAAACACAAAAGCAGTGTGCAATAGACAAAGGACACACAAGTGTGCACACACACTCCACACTCATATGTGTATTTCAAGACCTGTCTGATTGTTGATTTGGAGAGTTGGTAAAACGAAACTGCACCCTTTTTGAGAGTAAGTATGATTAAAAGAGGCCCATTTGTTGGAGCTTCTGTGATAAAGTCACCCTTTAGCTGGAGGCTTTTACCATCACGATTATGTGTACTGGGGTTTAAACCAAATATAATGCTTGAGAAAGCATCACGTCTATCGTCAAGGATTCATAAATGTTCCGGGTCCTTAGATTGAAGCATTTATGAAATAGATGTTACCATTTTTTCAAATAGACAAATATTTTTATTTCAGAAATTGTGAACATGAAAAATTGAATTATTAACCTTTTTGTTTTATGAATATTGGCTTATCTCTGATTTGTCAGCAGATGGGGTAATGTGTGTTTGTCAAGCTAGCCTTATATATTATTTCATATATTTTTTGTTTATAGGTAATAAATTATTTCCATTCGAAACCCAGGTGAACTGTAGGTGGTATTGAACATTGTCCACCAAATACTTGCCATCTGACAACACAGTTCATTACCATATGTTGTCCCAATAAAAAGTTGTTCTCAAGAAATTTTAATCCTTTGCACGCATCATTGGAATGAATGTTTCTTGAAGGTAACGTTTAAAGTAGACATATTTTTATTTTGGCAATCTTTTTCAATCATATTTTGAGTACTTCTTTATCTGCTCTGCTTCTTGGTCTACATTCCTCAACATTGGCAGATGCCATCTTGGGTACTTTCCAAGAGCAAGGTTGCGGAATGTTTTGGAGCGTCATGCAGCGACAGCCTCTCCAGGGAAACGCCATTGTCTGCTGGAAGTTCTGTCATGTGCTGCACAAGCTGATCAGGGATGGACACCAGAATGTAAGTCTTGTTGTTTTGAAACGAGCCTGCAAAGGGGTCAATAGGTCAAAGGGAGAAGCCAGCATTGGGTGGCTTTTACCTGAAGTATGATATAGGCATCTTTCAATGTGAAGGCGGCTATAAACCCACGTTCAGTCCAAGAAGCAAAGTTTTAATGTAATCCACTTACCACAGACTGTAAAACTAGGGACCGTTTCAAGAAAACTGACTTGGCTAAGACAAATCTTAAAAAATTCAGCCAGTTTTAAGATAAAACTTGTCTCAAATCCATTTCAAGAAAGATATATCATAAGTTTGACTCGAGCTTTTCACTTAGGTTGGGTCAGTATTTTGATTGACTTACTGGCTGTGGAAGTTTCAAAGTGTGGAAGTTGAGACAAATCTTAGACTTAAGTAAAAAAATGCACTTAAGTCAGTTTTGTGGAACAGGCCCCTGATCTCCACTTGTTACATACTCAGATGTGAATTAGTCTCTAGGTTTGCAAAGAACTGGCTTTTGTTATTCCTTCAGACTATACTTTTAGAACAGGCTCGGCATGTCTGCTTGTGACAAGCAGACGTGCAGAACCTGTTGTCAAGCTGTAATGAAATGTTAACTCTTTTGATGTCCTGAAACCGCATCCAATTTGGCCAAGGAATAATGTGAGACTATTTTCACCGTAAGCTGTCAGTAGTGTGAATCAAAATTAGTTTTTGTCATATAAGGCAGGTTCGTGATACTGTTGTTTCCATCTTTCCTCCTGGTAATAATTAATTATGCATGAGTCATGAAGTACTCAAAAATACCAAGCTGACATTGGCATCTGTCAGCTAAACTTTGTTATCATATCATGAATGTGCATGCATAATTAATTAGTGACAGTAGAAATTTAATTACAATTTTCTATATAACGAGCTAATCAAATGTTGGTTAAACGGTGACTTCCTTTTTGTAACCTAGAAATGCAGCCATGAACTCATGGGTGTAATTTATGGAAAAAAAAATGTCCAAATGTTATTTTCTAATTATGCTTTGAAGATGGAAGTCACGTTCTTGTGAAGCTGGTACACATGTATAAATGAATGATCATTAAAGCTGTCCTTTTCTATTTGATATTCATGATGTGACTTGATCCCAACTTTAACGAATGGAATTATACATTGGTTGAACTTGCGTTTTTATAGCGCAGTGCCTTGTGACGACCTTAAAGAAGCTGACATTTGGGGTGAATGTTGGCATGGAATTTTTAGTCTGTTGTTATTTCACACTTCTAGGGCATTGAATGTTATTGAACGTTCTGAGCACAAACTTAGTCTTTATGATCAGTGAAGTTTTAAATAGCTTAGACATTAAAGTATCTTATCACAGCTTATCTTACCTAGGGTGGATGCTTAGTGATAACAATGCACTTCTCAGGGCAGTTTCAGTCTATATGACTATTAGTTCAGTTCAAAATACACTTCTATTAGGAACCTTTGGGGTCAACAAGAGATTGAAATCCATCGGAACACCATTTTTCACTTGCTTAACAGTACCGGGGATTTTCGGAACAAAAATAGGCAATAGCCCTTATGGGGGCACTTTCTAGGTCATCTTGCATAGAAAATGATGCATGATGTAAATGTATGTTCAATTTTTTATCTTAAAAAAAACATCAAAAAATCTTGTGACCGTTGGAACATTCTTGAACTTCTTTTATTGAAGCCAAGATGGCGACTTACTAAAACCTTCCTCTCACAACATGTCACTGTGGCAGCAAGATAGCTCCACCTAGGGGCTGTTTTTGTACACAAAGTCAATTTAGTAAAACAAGAGTTTCCAAAGGAGCCTTTCACGTCAAAAGTATTTGCACAAAATACCGTTCCACTGTCATGACGGCTAATTCCATTCGTGGCAAAAATGTCAGTGGCTCATTATTTCAGCAATATCCTAATGACAGAACAGCGTTTTCACCTTGCGGACTTTCTGATGACTTCCCACTCATTTCCTGTCATGGCTGGTGCTATTATGATGGTGAATTCTTGTGCCCAACCAATGTGACTGGGAATGCCAACGCATTTTCAAAATTACCGAATTTCCAATTATTTCCGGCTTCCTTGAAACCAGAATTCTGTCTAGAAGTTAGTTTGACTGCACCCAATTAGAGGTGGTTAGTGTATTGAAAACAATATAGTGACTTGTGTGAACCGTCTTTCTCCTCCACTAACGACATCGGTGTTCTCATTGATACTGTTCTTTTGCCTGAATAGGTTTGTCTTGTTTTTACGTTCACCACCGTGTTTTTTTACATTTCTTTGCTCGTGAACCTCATTTATATCCATTTATAGTTTTGTCGATAAATAATCATTGAAATTGTAATTTGCCAGAAGCGATGTTTTTACATGGCACTACATTGTCAATGTGACAAGACTGACCTTTGTAACATGTCTCGAAATTCACTTTCCTCAATCTCAGAACATGGATGGTATTAATCCAGCTTTCAGGGTAGATTCATTAGTGCGCCAGTAACTGAAGTGTGATTGACACTGAACTCTGTGTGACTTGTTAACAAATTATCACTGATTATAGGTATCTCAGTTAAACATTTAGATAGACAATTCTTCTCTCATTACCAAAATTACACGTTACACAAGTTATGTCTCAAACCTTTTCACGTCATGATAGAAAATGTTTTCCATTGCCACTGAAACGGACCGTTACCTTGGCACATACAAATAGTGCTAAGAAGCCATCAGCTGGGACAGGCTTGGTCAACCTGTCCAAAATTGCAGCTTGTTTTTTATTATTAGTATAACCTCAGAGCCGACTTGCACATTATGTGCACAGGTTCTCATTCACTCCCTTGTATACACTCACTGCGAAGACTGAGCTTGGAGGAGTAAGAAACACTTTTTGTTTAATGCTTGAAAGTCTGCCAGTGAAGCCAGGAGTTGAACCCTGGTCTCGCAAATGGGAGTCCAAAGCTCAAACCACTGAGCCATACTGTCTTCTCAGTTCAGGTAACGCCTGAGTTTCACTCGACGATTGAAACTGTTTAGCACGGGCAGTTTTGAGACCGGTTTTGAGAGTTAATGGGTGTGTTCAAGGGTTTCCATTTTTTGACTGTGAATAAGGGGAAATGTCATATAAGGATATCTCAAACCTTATTCACAAACATTGGCTGTGTTTACAGTATTTGACTTATTTCTGACAAAATACGGTGTCTTCATTCTCGGGGTTCTTTTAATACGAAATATGTACTGTGTAGCGAGAAAAAAAAGATTTAGCAGAACCACCATGGAACCGCACAACAGCGTGGAAATTTGTTTACTTCTTATCCAAGGTCTAAGGTTACAGGGCTGTCACTCAAATCCAATCTCCCGCCAGGCATAAAACAGCGCCGTATGTACCCTTAGTCCTTTCACTCAACGAGTCGCTATAATATTGAGTCAACGAAGTGCACATATGATAGACAGATGCCGGGGAAAAGGAAGACAAAACATATTTGATCCTGAGGGAGTTGTGCGTCTGTATGCATATGAGAATGAATGCTCCGAGTCACCACACATCTCTGTGACTTTGTGTTCATATCAGTAAGTTATGAAAAGAGATAAATCCTCACCCAAATTCATTATTAAGTTGCTAGGTAACTTGACGTTTTGCTGTTTCGATCTCATGCTCACGACCCGCTTTAACCACTGACTCCATTTCTGTTGTCCATTTCATACTTGGTTTCATATCAGTCTCCCGGCGCATGGTGTGTATAACAATGAATTGTTGATGTACTTAAAAGTCAACAGTTGACCTCTCCTGTGGGACTGGTGACAGTCACAAAAGTAAAATTTTAGTGATAATTAAGTTAATTACATGCTGCAAATTCAGTAGATATTGTAAGTGAATGATGGAATTGCGAATATATAGGTTATGTTGACCGAAAACAAGTTTTCACCAAATAATTAACTGCTGACCTTGAGATTTTCAGGTATCCCCTCTCAATCGGGTTTTTTTCAACTTTGGCAAATCAACTTCATTTGAACTTAGGAACGTGAGTTGTCGAAAAAGGCTTGGATTTTACTGAAACTCTCCAAACTTAATATTTATTTATCAATCTCAAAAAGCTGTTAGGATTTTCGATGTAAAAGGCCTACTTTTTGCGTAATGAAGCAAAGACAAATACAGTGCTATTTTTTACAAAAATACCATACGTTTTGCGAGCTGATTTGTCATAGAAACCAAACTAAGAGACTAATCGAAAATTCCTAACAGAGTTTTTGAGGTAACTGGTGAAGTTTTCATTTAAAAAGGTTTCATTAAAATCGAATGAGGGGTTACTCTGGTATAAATGTACCTTTCCTAAAAATTAAATTTTGACATAAAAAGGTGTTAATGTGATATTCGTAATGGCACATAAATATTTAATGTATTTTTATAATCCCTGATCTTTTTTCTTTCAGACAATATATACTTTTACTAGTTGACAAAGCTATTTTTTTGATATAGGAGGCCGCTTTATAACATTTAAAGTAACCTTAAGACAACTGTTGTTCATAGACAATGTCACATATAAAGCGCACATGGTTCTAAGTAATAATTGTTGAAGGACTTTTCTCAACTCTGTACCATAAGTATTGACATTTTAACCATAATACCAGCAGGTCACATGACCTCACCAGTGGTCCAGCGTTTTGAATGAGATGACTCCCAGTTTCAGAAAATGTGTAAAATACTTCTTTGATCAAGATTCCTAGTTGCTTAAAGATGAAGAGTATCTGGGCAGCAAATTTTCTTTGTGACAAGTTTTGTTGAACTCCAGGTTCCGTTTGTTTTTGATGGCATTATTAGATAAGCACTGATCTGGTGGAATGTCACATTCAACAAAACTTGTCTTAAGATAAATAGAGTATTTTAATTAGCCTAAGGCTTACATAAACCCACAGGCAGCCAACGCAGCCTATCTACAGTATACATGGATATAACGTTTTGTCTTGGCACAAATATCATAAATGTGATATTTCTAGTTTGTCGTACTGTATTGAACAGTCTTGCTAATGAACATGACCAAGTTGCAATCACTTGTTTACTTGCTGTGAAAAATCTTATTTCTATTGTAGTTTTCCATTAAAACAGACATCTTCCGTAAACATGATTATAAATACATGAGAATTCTATTGCTTCCTACAATAACATTCACGTAGTTGTATTGTCCAAAGGGCGTTGCTCATTCAACAAAATATTTGTGAACACCACAATGTCTTGTTACTACCCGGCAGACTACATGTCTCAAAAACAAAATCACTATATAAAAGTTGTTAATGTAAAAACCTTGTGGCATAAACAAGATTTGAGTAAATAAAAAATTGATTTTATGTCATTGTTACCATTCATATCAATTCAGGTTGGATGTCTTATTGTTTGCTAATTAAATGAAAGTAATGAGACTTTTAATTGGAAGCAAACAAAAGGTGAATATCTGAAAGTATTATTGACAAGGCATCAGTATAGACCACGTTGTCTGGTGATCAGGCAACAGAGATCAGCTTTGTAGTCTAGGGGATAGGGTGCACTGTACGCACTGTATCACAGCTGAGTCTTTTTGTTGTGTGGCAAATATGCTAGAAAACTTTTTAGCACCATCATGTAGTTGGTCGCTAGACACTCATCACTATGTTTCAGTGTGTTGGAAGAATTTGAACAGACATACAGTTACTCATGACACCCTTTCACACTAGAGCTGTGGTCTGAGAGTACAACTGTGCCCACCACGGTCGGGTTCAATGGCGGTCTCGCAGCAAGAAAAATCTTGCCAAAATTAGTGCTCTCATTGAAAATACACGTTTAAACCTAGCAGAAACTTGCGCGCTCATGCTTTTCTAGGGAGACACTAGCATTTCTGAACTCTGTCTTGTAGAAGACAAACACAACTCAACTGAGATTGGAACCCGCAATTTGCCACACAGGACTCTAATAAGACACATGCAGTTACTTGGTCGTGCCATACAAATTTATCTTGACTATTTCTTGATGACTAAAAACTGTACAGTGATAACAATTTAATGCGCTCTAGTGTCCTGTATTTTTGAAACGTGGTCATTTGATTTGTGGCATATGCACTGTTTATTAAAATAAATGACATGGGTAAATGAAGTTAGTGTGTCAGGAAATGATTACTATTTTGTCTGTTGAAATTTCCATGTAAACTGTTTGAAAGTGTGTCCTACATTGTCTTCAATCTTACTTTTTTATGCCTTGACGCTGTACATATGGAACACAGTGCTGTGTTGATGGGTTAAATAACAAAATTTGTTGAACACGCAACAATGTCCTCGATTTCAACAAAACTCAAAATCGTGAACATTGTGTGTTCAAAAAGAATTGTGTACAGGAGTGGCTGCTGTCAAATTAATCTGCTTCAAAAAGACTGAATGAAGTGGAAAGACAATCTTTGCTCTCTCTACAGTAGACTAGAATTACAGTAAAAATTCTTCAAAACCAATTGCAAAAATTGCCATATTTGTATTTTTCAGATGCTTCCTACATTGTTGCAAATGCTCAAAATTTTACCAAATGGTGTTTGGTAATAGCGACGCCATACAAACCGTGCTAAAAGCAAAGTAAATACGGCTGAAAAGTTATTTTTGTTGAGATATTTGTCAAAACAGAATTTCACCTGTCCGCCATATTGCGTCACAAACTGAAGCATTTTTATCGTAATGTAGATTGCCTTGTATTTTGCAGGTTATTCATGACTCTCTGAAATACCGCTCACATTTGACAGACCTGGGTAGATTGTGGGTAAGACGGGAATTAGACCCTTTGTTCTTGTTGTTGTATAACGAATAATAATCATTATTAAATGGTATTTGTTACCAAGAAGTTATCAGCGTGGTATTCACTTCTTAAGCCAGCAGTTTTAGGCAGCTGAATGCCATTTAGGAGTTGATCTTTAGGAATGTGAGTATGGAATGTGTCGTGGGTGAGTTGGCAATTGTTGTAGACAGCTTTAGAAATCTTGTTTTTGGGCAGTACACTAATTTTATGTCAATTTTCTGCCAGACAAGTGCATTTTGTGAATTGTCCAAAATAATTTGGTTACATTTTGTACATGTTGGATAGTACTGACAGAGCCCTCTATGAATATTCATCGTAGTAGCTGTAATTTGATTCTCTGCATGAATTGCCAGGAAGTATTCAGTATGAACCAAGGAGTATTCATTTTCTTGCTTACAGGGGCACCTTAAAGATGGTTTTGGCCGACTCAATGCGTGTTATACCAGCCTTTTGGAAAAGAAGCTTGCTTTTCATAAAAAGGTAAATTTATATGAAATGTAGCGGCCATGTTGGATTATCTAGACAATCATGTATTAAAACTTTTGGAATATACATTTTGAATCTATCACTATTACCACTTAATGTAATTATTTATTGGTCATTGTCCATCTTGACCACATTCTTTGTTTGATAAGAAATTGTACTTTTATTAATATTAGGTAGTATGGGTGAAGTGAACAACTGTGGGAATATAAGGACTTTATGTTTTAGTTAAACCAGACATTTTTTCAAAAGTCCCATCTGAAGACAAAATTTAAATGGTAAAATTAGCGATTGTGTGAAAAAAGTCAATCTGAAGTGATATCTCTGTGCAAAGTGTTGCAGTATTGTTTTCGCGGGAATTAGAAACAAAGTCTTGTGTTTCTTCAGTAACATTTTCGTGCTATCTCTTGTTACAGCAAAGTACTTGCAATTGACGAGCAGAATTTTGTTGGGTATTTTTCACAGTGTGCAGAAGTTCTGATAGTGAGCAACGGGGTCTCCCAGTTTATTATTTTTTTTTTAGGTTAATATTTTATTTGTCAAAAGAAAGACAATAACAGGAAATGATAACTAGCTAACGATGTAGAAGGTAAAACATTCACACACCATTCGTACACCCACGCACACTTCAGTAATGAACAAATTACTTTCCAAATTATACGAGTGTGAGAAAATAAACATCTAATTATTCACAGAGGGCCTCCAAAAAGGTGAAATTCAATTTCTCATTGTGCGCCAATTATGAACCTTGATAGAACTTAGTGCTTTGGCAGGAAAACAGATAAACCTGGCCGCTCTCAAGCCTTTGAAATTGATTCAGATACATGAAATTTTGTTAATATTCCGGCATGGTCACTCCCAAATGGTGGTCATACAACGATTCTACGGTGACAAAGGCGATGTTATGGTTCCACTACAGTTTTGCTACAGCGTTCATAGTCCACGGTCAAGCTGTAGTGACCCACAGTAGTTTTTTAAACCAAAACAATTTGAAGCTTCCGTAGTGGGCTACAAATCATCATAGTTTCTCATAGATGGAGTACAGTTTCGGCCAGTTTTTGCTATGAATCGCCACGACTGGTTCCACTTTGCAGCACTGTAGCTCTCTGTAGATATGAACCATTGCAGTTTGACGCATTGGAATCTTCAGAAATAGACTGTGATTTTGTGCTATAATTGTTACATATTAGAAAGAGAGCTATTTTAGTGTTCATTAGTTAAAGTGGCAATCATTGTGGTGCTCCCTACTCTAGCTAAAATGGAAATAATTTGTTTAGACACATTCATCATAAAAATAGTCCTTTTCTATTTATGTGCACAGCCATTAAAAAGACGTACCATGGAGTTTTGATACAAATGGACTTGACAAGACACTCCATTGATTTGTTTAAACAGCGCAAAGTCTCAGAAATAGCATTGGACAAGCTTTTAGTATAATTTCATTAAGGTGTCTCTTCGACTACTCTGCCTTATGTCATATGTTTCAACAAATTAGTTTTCGTCTCCCCTGTTTGATGCTCGGCCAACTCCAGGTTTAACCTTAACATGTTATTATTTCAAATGAACTTTTATCATCAAAATGAACATGTCATGGAAAAATCAAGAGATCATTTTCAAGCTCCCCTAGGGATTCATAAGATCAATTAACAGCCAATCTTGGGTACACTCAAACTGATTTTATTGAACCCAACCATTGAGAGGTCTTGCATCGTGACAGTTTGGGTACACTCATTTTCATTTCACAGTACCCAAGGTTAGTGACAAAGCTGCACATTTGGGTACACCCATTTCCTTTTCACTGTAGCCAAGACCCACTGACACTGATACGTCTAAGCAAGTTTTAATACACCCATTTCCATTTCACTGTACCCACAAGACTACTGACATACCTTAATATTTTTGGGTAAACCCATTTTACTGTACCCAAAGCCAGTGACAAATCATTGACGGATTTGGGTATCAGTGGATACCCTGAATACAACATTGCTTGTGTGAGTAACTAAGTTCACATGACTCCAAACTAATAAATAAACTGCAAAAAGCTGCAAACGTTTTCTGAACAGGACATCTGAAGCCCCTGCCAAAATAATATAAAGCGGTGATTTTATTTTTCACAAATTATGCAGTGAGGTCCTTATCTCTGTGTTCCATTCTGTAGCTTCACCAATTTGTAAAAAGGTTTCTAGGGATTTCGTGCACTGTTCATTTCGAGGTGTTTTTGCAAAATGTGTTCAGATTGCTTAGCACTTATCTTTCATGATCAACTTTTGGCGTTTGACTTTACACTGCTGCATGTTGGTGATAGATAGCCTCGTACTTCGGTTATTCCCTGTTTAAGTCTGTGGTTTATTGATTTCTATTCTAGTACAAAGCTGTCCCTGGTAATATGGTGATGACCAAGGAA
Organism: Phoronis australis; assembly: GCA_002633005.1. NCBI lineage: Eukaryota > Metazoa > Phoronida > Phoronidae > Phoronis > Phoronis australis. The sequence continues at coordinate 57,199 of NMRA01000070.1, read as the reverse complement.
TTGATTACGGAAATCACTGGTAATGATGCCAATGGATTGTAAGTACTTTGTTCATACTATCTGAACTGTGTAGTAGGATTTTAATTTCGTATTGAATTAATCCGTTGTTAAAATAAATAATAATTATAATAATTAGTTGATGTACTGTTTTTATTAAGTTACACAGCTCTACGATTTAAACACTCTTAGGGCTGTTCCAGTAAAATATGTATGGGAGGGGGGGAAGGCACCTTTTTTTCACACCCACCACCCATATTTTTCATTTATTTCTTCAGCCTACCACCCGTAATTTTTTATAAGTTTGAAATGCAACCACCCGTAATTTTTTTTTGTTCTTGTGGTTGACTGCACAGGCGCTGGAGTTTATCTGTTCCTCCATCAACACTAACGTCAGTCATTACTAAGAAAACATATGTTTCTTATATATGATTATTAGCCATCGAGAAATTCGAGCACCTGTGGTTAAATGGTGTTATGGGCATACCGATGAGGAGATCGGAGGGAGTGAAAAAGTCAGAGCTCTTTTCAAGTTGCATTTTTGTTTCAGTTTTTGATTCTGTGCAGATTGTTTATAAAATTTACTAAAATTACCCACCATCAAACGTTTATGGCCCAATGAAACAACAACGACCTGTAAATTTTAATTTTTTTGAAGTACGACCACCAGCCATTTTGAATTTAAGCCAAACGCAACCACCCATAATTTTTTATTTCAGTTGCCTTCCCCCCCCACACAGATTTTGCTGGAACAGCCCTTATGTTTTTAGTGAGCAGACTCGTGTCTTATAAATAGTTTTATTTTTTTGTTGCAGCTCTTCAAAGTTTTCTGTGTAATTGTTGTATTTTCTAGTTCTGCTTTCCCTAGTTTGAAAAGTAGATTATTTCTTGACTGGTTTTACAAATTTGGTTTAACAACTTTTGAGAGGACAACCAAAAACTAAAGACATTTGTCTTGCTTTGAGATTGATACGAGTTCATGTTCTATCTTGAAACTGTACTGTTTTATTTTGTCCTGTTGTGAATCCACCACTGACAAGCACTTCATGTATTTCTTAAACCAAAAATTTCAACTGTATCCATGATATTTTTTAATTTCGAAGATTGAATAAATATTTATTTTCCTAATGATTTGGTTTTGTGATTTTGAAACCCGTGAGGAAAGTCTTGATTTGTTCAAATGAAAATTTCTCATCTTTTTGTGGCAAGCTTTTGTGTCTCGAGACGATAAGTGTCCTAAACTAAGTTAGGAAAGGTAATTAAACAGTGTCTTGGGTAAGGTTAACTGGAAGAAGTCTCTTTTTTCCAGCTTTGAGCTAGCTGTTGACCTCTTGGACTATATGGATGAAATCTTGGTTCTGCAATCCTGTGGTAAGTACACAAAGTCGAGTAGTGGTCTTTTGTATCTGTTGTTTTGAATAAACTAATTTAAAATTAGAAAGATTAGTGCTGATTTTTTAATAACTGGAGTGGTTATTTAGAAACACTTCAACTCCCCAAGAGCATACAATGGGTACAACCGTTGCCTGACCTCACATATTGATCCAAGCCCATGATTTTGTATACATTTCAAGTGCTTAACTGCCCCTGTGGTTACCTGAACTGGAAAATAATCTCAAGACCTACAAAATTTTTTGAAAATGTTAATGTTACATTGCAATTCTAGCGATATGTGTTTCGTCCAAATTGCGTCGTAATAGTGTTGGACATGTCATCACTAAACATTGAAATAGACTGGTTTGTAAAGCAGATGGTATTCATGACTCGTGTCTATTTCACATAATTCCAGTGTTTGGCTCCCTCGACATGTCTCGTTCTAACTCCATGACCAGCGCCGGCCAGTGTAGACTTGCCCCATTGATTCCTTGCATCCAGGAGTCAGCTCTACTCTATGATCACATTGTCAAGTTGTTGTTCAAACTGCACTCGCTGCTGCCCCCAGACACACTCAGTGGACATAGAGAGAGGTTTTATACACAGTTCAAAAGGTAGTCAATCGGTTCCTCATTACCATGTGGTGTTATTTCACGACATGTATTAACCTGTGTAGCCAAGGGTACTCAGTGCTGCCCTCTGACACATTGAGTGGACACAGAGAGAGGTTTTATTCACAGTTCAAAAGGAAGTCGATAGGTTCCTCATTACTATGTGGTTTTGTTTCACGACACGTATTAACCTGTATAGCTAAGGGTACTTCACGAATCATACGCTCCAACATCAACTCATCGGTCAGAACCACTCAATCATCCCCTAAAGCCATTAAGTCACACTTATGAATCACAATTTCAAAAAATCATGCATATCAACCACAAGATCAAACATTCAAACAAGATTCAATCGCTGAAACATTTTTATTTACCCACGTAATTCATACATATGTGAGTACATGTTTTTGTGCTCTTGTTTAATGGTATGAATGTCAGTAACCTGAGAGCTGTACAGATAGTATTGAGATGAGTATTTAGATAAATAATGAATTCCTAATTTGATTCATTTTACGCAAGCCTTTCTATCATTATCTGTGGTAAGTTGTTTTTGTGTTTTAGCTTGAGGCAGTTTTACTACAACTCACAGAACTTGCAGTACTTCAAGAACCTGGTGCAAGTGCCCAATTTTCCAGAGGTATGAATTGATGTCTTCATTATCTGTTCTTTAGCCTGCTCAAGTGAAAGAAGAAATTCATAAATATAAGACTGTGGTCTATTTTTTCACATTCAAACAACCACCTTTTTTAAGGTGATAAACTGAATTAGATAGCATCAAATGAGGTAACTTTTTGAGTTGTTTACATTTGTAGGGTTAGATACTGTGTAAAAATCTATTAATTTGGAGCTGCAGAGCTTTGTGTGTGATACACCTACCAAATGTTATTATTACTTTCCCAGAATCCACCCAACTTCCTGAAGGCATCAGACCTCCAGTTCCATAAAGCACCAGTTGTTGTTGTGCCAGGGGAGGACATGCCCGACACAGAGCCTCCAGACTTCGAGGAACCCTCACCTCCCATGGTCCACGCACCGCCGGTAGTTACAATTGACTTCAATGTGTAATTTCATGAGAAAAATGCAATCATTTTAAAGGGACTCCACATGCAATTTTGAATCACGCATAGCTCAGCCTAAAATGTGTCTGATTAGCTATGACACTTAGCTAGACACTTTAACATAAAACTACTTGAATAACAGTGTTGTGGCATTGATTTTTTCATTAAACACGTCTTGCATTAGTCGTGTCAAAATGACCATCATACTGTCTTTTATCAGAAACCTGTTCATCATGTCCCTTATGAAAGCCCATCAATTCTGTCAACTTTCATCTTTGGTTGGAGCCAGTGAGATCCATCTTAGGATTAGTAAATAATCTAATCCACAACTTTAGAATTGTAAATTGTCTAACCCATAAGTTTAGAATTGTAAATAATCCAATCCATTAGTTCAGAATTGTAAATAATCTAATCCACAACTTTAGAATTGTAAATTGTCTAATCCACAACTTCAGGATAGTGAACAGTATATTCTCATACATAAAACAATTCACATGTTGAGGATGGTACAGTAATTTTTTATCCATTTAGCTCACAATGTGGAGGACGGGAGACATTTTATTTTGTCAAATTTTTCAACTAAAATAAATATTGATATTTTTAGGGTAAACATTATTAGCTTAAGTTTGTTTGTGCAGCATAGATTCATAGAACAACATTAATTTTGGTGAATATTACATTACTGAAGGATAGTAATCAGTCTTTGAAGAAATAGAAAAATGACAATTTTGGCAATTATTTTTTTTGGAAAATATTTGTAGAATCACCGTAAATAAGATATTCTATGGCTTCAGAATGGCAGATAATCCAATCCACAACTAGTTTATGGCGCAGTACTTAGGCAAGAATGTGATTTGTTTGCAGAGTAGTTAGAAATGTAAGCGTTGGTGTCCTTGTAACACGTACTGGTCTGGTGTCCCACATTAGGGACTCCTATTTTACCAAACCCACTGTGTGAATTTCTTTTTACTGTACTCCTTTGCATACTCTTTAAACTGACCTGTACGATGTTCTTTAAGGAGCCAGCTCCGCCCCCTGAGCCTGTCACAGCTACACTTATACAGCAGCCAGATGCAAGGTGAGATTTACATACTGTTACAAAACTATAGACATCATTAAGCACTGCAGATGATGGAAATAAAATTACTTAATAAAGTTACTTGTGCAAAAAGGAATTTTCATTTTCTCCACATACTGTATCACTTGCATGATATGTGCAGGATTGTATCCGAGTCTGATGGTGGGTACATAAAACTGTGTTTTTCTGTGTTGAGTTGGAGTAAAATTTGATGAGTTAATTGACTTACCGCTGTTTCTTGACAGGGACATGTTAATTGATCAGTTGCGACGAGAGATTGATCTCCTCAAGCGACAGATAGAGACAGTGAAAGCCCAGGCAGTGTTGAAGATTGAACAGTTGAACAGTATCATTCAGAAACTAGAAAATGAACTCAAAGATCAAAAGGAACAGGTTACTGTAATTACAAAGGTAATTTATACAGTGTTAATAGACAAGAGCTTGGAATTTTCTTCTTTTACGATAATTTCTTCTTTTTGGTTTTGATTTCCTTTTATTTGATTTCCAGTTTCCTCTTTTTGTGTAACTGTCTTTTTTATCATTATTTTGACTTAATTTTTTTCATGCAAAAATGTTTATTTCAGTTAAATTTTAGAACACATGAAAATATTTCTACCACACGAACCTATTTATTTGTGGAATGATACATCGCCTGGAAAATTTTCCTCTTTTTAATCATTGGTCATTCCAAGCCCTGTCAAAGATACGGAGAAGTGGAACTAATATTCTTATATTTCCTCTATAGACAGATTGGCAATTTTAATGTAAAGGGTTGTATGAATAATTATGATAATTATGAAATAATAACTTCATTTTGCTTTCCAGAAGGACTTTTCACAGTTGTACGTTTTCGCAATGTAAACAAATTACCTGTCGGATGATGTTCAGTGTATCGCCGTAGTTGTGTTTTGGCGTATTGGTATACTATGTAATTGGGTAATTTTGTACTGGTATTAATTACTTTTCATTTTACGTCGTTTCACCTCTCTTTGATTTGTCCTAACTGCTGAATGTTTTTATCTACTTTCGTATTTTTTCTTTCAAATGTTTGTATTTATCTGCATTCTAAGTCTGTTTGTTTGTTTGTTTGTTTGTTTGTTTTTTGTTTGTTGGGGCATTGGTTGCATTAAAATGTGTGTTTGTTGTATTGTAGGAGAAAGCGATGATATTAAACCAACTTGAGATGGTGGAGACACAGGCCCAAGCTACGGACAAACTACAGGAAGCGGAAAGTAAGTTTTGTGAATAAGTGAAGATTTACGATGTCGGATTTGAAAACTGTACGAGCTTCTATCATGCAAAAGAAAATGTTCTTGAGAAATGGGATCTGTTTTATCAAAGTTTGCACCACATGAAGTAGATGGGATTGATAGCATGTCAGGAGAGCTGTTAGCTTTTGGCAGAGCAATCCTAATTCTTATGTACTGAGAAATTTTTTTTAAGAAATTGAGAGATTTAAATGCATAAAACCAGTATTGTCGATCATGATCGTAAATCATTCACTTTTCATTATATTTGTATAGCATCGACAGTGTGGGTTCATGAAATAGTAGGGCCATGCAGTGGCGTGTACATTTTGTTATCAGAAAATCACTGCTGACACCATAAGTTGTGAATCCTCAAAGCATCGTCATGTGGTGAAGGATATCAGGCAATGAAAACTTTAAAAATAGAGAAGTGTAAACGCTAATTGTATTTTTGACTTGTAACCAACTGTTCACTGTCTGTTTGCTTGTAGAAATTGCAAAATCACGAGATGAGAAATTCCAAAAATTAAAGGAGATTTACAGTAAACTGCGTGAGGAACACGTTGGTTTACTAAGACAGGTATGTTGTGAACTCTGCTATGTTTTGGTGTGCTTTATTCTTATGTCACTTTTTAGTTCATAATATATGATCGAAGGGCTTTTCGTGTTCTAAAAATGTAGATAATAAACATTTCAAAAGTCTATTCTTGAAAATCAGCTTTGCTGACTGATAGCTTCTTGCCACGAGAATAGTGTTTACAGAACTCCCTACACCAAGACTAGGCTTGGTGAGGTGCTTCACCCCAACAAAGCAACAAGTCAAGCCTATTCATAAAGACATGCCGGAGTTAATAGAGTGTGTAAATCTTTGTTAGAAAGTACTGTGCTTGTAATTATTCCCACCTGATTAGGTGTGTCTGCAGGTGATCCAGGTGAGTGGGGTGTTATTTGTAAAGCAACTTATAAGTCATATTTGCTGGTGCCACCGCCGCTGTCTCTCTAGTCTAGTACAGTTTGCTTAAATAGAAGCATTGTATTTTCCAGCATGCTGAGGCCAGTAAACAGTTGAATAGTGAGAAGAAAGCTACAGAAGCCGCTGAGAAATCTAAAAAGGTGAGAGGTTCTGTTGATTTAATTCAGGTGAGGTCGCCTGATGCTGCTTAAAGTAAAGTGACCTTGTTGTGCAGCATATCCTTGTAGACTGGTGAGAGGGAGAAGTGACGTGTAATGTAGGTTACTGTTTGGAAGGGTTACCTGTGATTTGGCTGGTGTGATGAATATTGAAATATGTTGAAGTTACCACCTGTGTGTTTTTTAGAATTATTATTGTTTTGGACAACATATGGAAAGTTACAATGCAGTTTTTGCACTTTTCATAGCTTCTGTAATCATGGGTTTTGACCATTTTTCAAAGATTTTTAATGGGATAACATCCATTGCAAGACAAAACGCGTTGCACAATAAATGTGAACCTAAAAAGCGCAGGGCATTTTATGTGGTGGGAGATATTACATAGTTCATGCAAAAGATATAAATTCAAATATAAATAGCTAATACTAAGTGACTGGTGATACAATACGATGAATAATTGAAGAGATGTCTATGTATTAAGATAATGGCTTACCTGAAATGCTTTTTTAGAAACAACCAGAATTATACAAAATACTTAAGAGCTTACTAACATTGTTAAAAAGAAATTCATTCATACTAATCTATTTCCATGAAGTGACTGAAAAGCACATTTTCCTTTTGCTCTGTAGTTGAATAAAATGTGTGTGGCGATAATACTGAGGGATTGGGGGGGTTGAGGAGTAAGCGCAACACACTTGCAAGTGGGCAAAATGGTGTCAAATTAATGTCTGAGTTTTTCAGTTTTTTTAAAAAAAGACCGAAGCAGTAAAAACCGAGTCCAAGTTATTGAACTCGTGGCATTGTAAAAAGTGCTTTAAAATTGATTTTACACATGTTGTTTGTATGTCTCACACGCTAACATATGCATTACTTTGACTTTGAAGGTGTCGTTCTTTTGTCTCAAGGTAGAAAAGTGGTCAGCCATGTTCTTCATCTAGTCTATAAAGTGTGTGTTTAGTTGTAATTTACCAACGAATTAAAAGATGCTGTGATAATTTTTCTGTAATTTTGGTTTCACTTGCGGCCTGCTCATAATTCATTTCCAAGTGATGTTACACAGTTAACCTGCCATGTTTAATTCATCTCTTCATCACCATCTGTCATCAAATCACCAGAACCCTTGGCGAATCGAGTTTGTCAAATTATATTGACTGTCCAGCAAATGGATTTAGTTAGTAGTTACTTAAGCACTAGGTATCAATACTGGGTAGATAAAGATCAGGGAACTTTGATACAGCTCCTTCTTTTTGAAGTACCCTGTATTTTTGCATAGTGCAACAATTTTGGCTTCTACCTATTCCACACTTCCCTGTCAGTGGATTGATGTCAAGACTGTAGGAATATCGTGGCATGGATGTCAACAGTTTGAGTTCAGTGCAATAGCCTAGTACTCAAGTCTATCTTGCGCTCTAAACAGAAACAATGGTCATGCAATGGCCACCATCTTTAGTGACTGACTTCATGTAGTGAGGCCATGCAAGGTGCTGGCAGTCTACTCAGTTTACTTCGTATACACTGTAAGAATGTGTTGTTTGTTGTTGTGGCCAACAGGAGCTAGAGGAGAGATTGGAAGAACTTGAGCAGGAGAAGTCATCAGTAGAACATGAGACTCTGCAGAAGGCTAGTGAAGCAGACAAGCAGCTGGCATCATGTAACAACAGGATAACAGAGATGGAGGAAGCACGCAAGGTATTGTTGAAGGGATGTGGTCTGTACGAACGCACACACACGCGCGCACACACACGCGCACGCACACACATGCGCACACACACGCGCACACATCTGATGTCCTGTAACAACAAGATCTCGGAGATGAAGCAAACACGCAAGGTTTCGGTAAAGGGCCATGTGGACTGTACGCATGCATGCACACACACTGCTGGTTTTTTGGCAATTTCGAATTTAGTTTTTGAAACAGTCAAAGACAAGCGTTGTTTTTCATGAAAAAAGCTCAGTTGCAAGCTGTTATTCCTAAATTTCATATTTTTGGGAAAAATGTTAAGATGTTGTTTTGAAGCTTTATTTATTTGTTGGAAATTACTCGAGAAACTATAATACTATAGTCTTGTAATTGCATGGACTCTTGAGCACTACTCATATCTATTCTCAGAATTAGAGAACGCATGTATAGGTACCCTGATTTTCTGTTTTGAAAAACCCAAAATCTTGTGTTTTTTGGCTTTTGTAAATTAGCAAATTCCAAAGCGGTAAATGACATAAATATGTCTTCAGTTAATTCTCTACTCTGCTTTAATTATGAAGCTCTGTTTTATAACTAACATGTTTTAAAAATCATTGCAGGCGGTCTGGTACATGTTGTAGCAGATGTACGCAGGCTGCTCAGGTGGGCCCATTACACTGATCTCTTGAAACCATTTTTATGCTTTAATAATGTATAACTAAAACGGAGTTGAGGAGCTAAAGACCTGACTCAAGGGTCTAGCTGTGTGTCCCAGTGGGAATCGAACCCATGACCTTAAGTAAAGGTCACAAATGGGAAATGAGGTCTCCGAATCTGGTTGGCTAGAACTGAAAATGAAATAAATGGGTTACCTGAAGTGAAAAACCGGCGAACTCAGGAAATGTCACCGGCCGAGATCTCCTGTACGGCATTTTTGTTTGATTGAATGGAAAATTAGGAGCATCTCACATGCTCGATGATGACAGTACCTCTGGCCAGTATTCTGTTCACAGGCTCACCTACTGAGGCAGACAAGCATGATAGTATTCTGTTCACAGGCTCACCTACTGAGGCAGACAAGCATGATAGTATTCTGTTCACAGGCTCACCTACTGAGGCAGACAAGCATGATAGTATTCTGTTCACAGGCTCACCTACTGAGGCAGACAAGCATGATAGTGCCCTTCTACTTTTTGTTGTTTAATTCTGACTTCTGTCTGTTTACTTCCTGCAGTATTTTGAGTTTGTGGTCAGTTTTCAAACACAATCTGATTTATTAGAATTGTTGCATTTACTGCAGTTGCAGTATGTCAATTCTGTTCGAATTTTCTGATTCTGTCAAAGACGTCTGTTTTCTGTTATAGAAAATCAGGGTCTCGAAGGCATGTGCATGATCTAATATACTTCTGTAGCTTGGTTAGTGAAGAATTAAATTAACATAAATTTGCAGTGGTAAGAGCATTGTTGTATGTTCAATATTGACAGATGTTTTGTTATGAAAAGCATTAACCTTCTGACGCAACTGCAGGATTTATGAAATGTTTTTTGCTGTATGAGATAACAAAAGGAAACATTTTAACAGGCAAGTGAAGACCAGATGGCAGCTCTCGAAGAAGAAAAGAAGTCATTATTAGGAACAGTAGAAAAAACACAGTTAGCTCTTGATGTAAGTATCGACTGATCTCAGTCAGAAGACAGTAATTCCCAAATGTGCTTGCTGCCGTTTGAGAAATTTGCATTGCTTACATTCACTGTTGTTACAAAAATACCTGGATTACAAACAAATGAATCGTCCTCTGTTCCATTCACGTGACATTCACAAATAATCGCCGTTTCAAATTATAGAAATCTGCCATTTGACAATGCCACTTAAAAATCCACGTCAGACTGTCGTCTTGATGTTGTTTATGCGTGCTCCCATGACGCACACTAATTCCATTCAACTGGCCTAGTCACTGAGATATGGTAAAGTTTCCTTAAGTTCAAACAAAAATGATGTCCAAAATTGTCACTCTTTTTTTTCAAATGCTCACAGTGTTACGCAAAATGTTGAAAATTTCATAGAATTTTCTAATAATTGAGAAAAATTGTCTTGTTTACATTTGTTCCGCCACATTATGTAATAATTTGAACAAACTTTAACCATATTAAGCAGGATCTCACATCCAAAGGTCGTGTCTGCATGCTGACGTAATTTGCAGTGGGCTACTGGCAGTCCTCGCAAATTGATCTATTTTTGAAAGATTTAGATCAAATTGTGTTCCTCAAGGTTTCTGTCATTGGCCCCATATCTGTAAATACAGCCAGGTTAAACATAGTATTTACAAACAGGTAAACTTGTCTAACTGTACTGGATGTGCATGACTCACGATGGTTGTTAGGAGGGGTGCGTTGTAAAACGAGGCTCTTGCAGGTTTGGAAAGTTCATGCTGTTGCAGTGATTTTAGTATCAAACACCAAAACTGATTGGATGGCTACTTGCACTGTTGCATTGTGGGAGTAATGGATACGAAGCTACCCATAATGCATTTTGTTTTAGTTCCATTTGCCAACAATTTTTTTGTCGCTTCTACCTCGCAAATGACTCGTGATGCACTCTTTTGGCCTAACGGCCACTTAACTCTAAAGTTGATCAATCACTTAACGTGGAACGTCATTTAAAGGTTTCCTTGAAGCATGCCACGTGACTGGTCAATTTTCAAGTGTGGAATAAAATTAGTGTGTCCTGGGATGCTGTTTGCGTTCTTGGATTTATTCTGAGTGATGATTCTTTTTGCATTTGTGCCTGTAGTTGTGTACTTGCAGTCTTCCCCATATTTGCTTTGCGCTTGTGGAACTTTGCTACCTAGCTATGTCAGGCATGGCTTATCTGTGTTTTTTGGAGCTGTTCACAGTGAAAACACTATGATGAAATCTCACCAACATGGAACACAAAGTGTCTTATAAATGAAGGTTATTGCATCATTTTTTTCAGTGAAACATACGTAGTGCCATGTTGTATCACAGCTACCGGTTTTGAAAAATTTTGAGCATTCACAACATGTTAAAAACGGCAGAATGAATGTTCATTGCTGGGGACTAGAGTAGCGACCTGTTTGTGTTTGTGGACCGAACTTCTGAGCCCGTCTTCGTCAGGGTGCTGGCGGGAATCTTCGAGTCACATGGTCACCAGTTGGTGATCTTTGGTGGTTGTCCAACACCGCCTATTGGCTGTTACTTGCGTGGTCGTGCTGGTAAATAGCTGGCAATTCACATCCCCTATACCCTGTACTATGCTAAAAACCCTTGAAAAATGAAAAAAATACAAATTTTGGCAATTATTTTTGTCCAGAATGAGTCAGTGTAATTGGTTAGAAATACATTTATTCAAATAATTTTGAAAATATAAATAGTACAGGCTAATATAGGTACTCTTTTTCCTCGTTCCCAGCATTTTACTTTTGTTAAATTCTGTACGAACTGACTATAAAGTGTGGCAAGGGAATCCCAAACCTGTTTCCTTGCTCATCTGAACTGAGAAAATAAATTGGTGAGATCTTACCGTAACATCCAATTGCCATGGAAACAAAATCAGGTATGAATGGAAATGCATTGTAAAGTTTTGCTTTTTGAAGGAGGCTACAGCAGAGCTAGACAAGCTGCGTGCTGAAAAACAGGTGTTAGAAGAGTCCTTCAACAAGCAAGCAGACGCCACTGGTACTGAGCTTGTGGCAGTCAAGTTAAAAGTTACAGAGCTGGAACAGGAGAAGCAGGTGATTGAAATGCATTCTGGGTATTGATGTGGATTGTCTGCCGTGTGGCATATTTAAATAAAGAAAGTTTCACAGCTTCTTTAATGTAAAAGCTCAGAAATTCTTAGGGTTTATACAGCAGCCAACTCATCTTCAACAACTAAACTTCAATTAAGCGACAACCAGTCGTTGGTTCTCGTCATCTTAGCTTTACAAATTCGGATTCACAGAAGTTCCATTGCCTAATGATGCCACTGAAAGGTATGTGACACCATTTTAAAGCGATGTCGCTATCTCTTCACATTTTTCTGTGATTAAAAATGAAAAAATAGTGTTTTATGGGTTTTCAGATTTTTGGGAATTGCATGGTTTAGCTGAAGTGCTTTTTCCGTTTTCGATAACATTTTTTGAGAGTTTTAATCTAAGTGTGATATTTTAATAGTTTCTTAGATTGGGTGTAGCCTCACGTTGCTGTACTACTACTACTCTGAAACTGTAATTTACGGTGTGCTATTTTCAGTCTTTGGCAACTCGTGTTGCTGAACTCGAGGCGATGAAGAAGTCATTGGAAGAAGACGTGGAGATGTTTCAAGGTGACCTTAAGAGAGTCAACGATCAAACTTTGGAGGCGACGATGGAGAACGAACGGCTCTATCGGGAGTTTGAAGAGGCTGAGGCAGCTTTGAAGGAAGCTTCCGAGAATCTGCAGCGAGAGTTGGAGGACTACAAGAAGAAGTATGAAGATGTTTTAAAGGAAAAGGACGCAATGGAAGAACGATTGCGGCAGGAGATGGTGGAATCCCGGAATAGGATGTTAAGTAAGCAGTTATGTTGTAACACAATAGCTTAGGTCGTAATTGCTTTTAAGTCTGGTCTGCCCGCCACTTGTTGATCACACCACGTGACCTGATGACTTAAAGATTTCTGCTCCAATCGGGACTGGAGCCCAGACTTTCTGCTAGCCTTGCAGTTGCTCTAGTCCGGTGAACCATCGAGACCACCGGTTGAATACAGAAACTTCTGAGCGTATACGAACATATGTAAATTTTAAACCAGAGTGGAAGTATTGATTGCAAAATAAATATTTTAAGTCTGGTCTGCACACCATGGCTTAGGGCACTTGGAACAGGGGTGGTTGATGTGTTGGAATGCTCGAGGGGAAAAGATGCAATATTTAGAGGTATGATTCCAAAAAGGGAGTGTTGGGCTTATAAAGTAGCAGGGTTCAGGCTGCTTAGCGGGTGTGTCCAGTTAAATATTGTAGTACGCTTGTTTTTATCACTTTATTGGGTTTTGAATTATTTGGAAATGAAACTAGAAATTTAAAGATTTTACGAGTTCACAAAATTTTGATTTTTCCACAAACATGTTGAAGTCACGGAATTTGATTGCCAATGTTCCAAACTTTTCCAGGAATGCTGGTTAAATTTGTCCACGGTTACTGTTAGAGAGTGCAAGGACACACGAGTTTGGGAATTTTTGTACCATGATTAAGTATCGTGATTTGATTCCATGTAGCACATATATTTTATACAACTTTCATTTTGATTTGAATTTTAACCGTTTTACCTGCCAAACTCCATTCTGGCAACATTACACTATCCTTTTGAGTCCTTCTAAACGTTATCGCTTTGCCATGCTTGTAGTTGCTAAACTTCGGTACAAATGCCTCATCAACTTACTAGTACACAGTCCGTCACACATACCACCTTGTTTTTGTCACAGGAAATGCCATCGAGGACAACAAGTCATGCCTGAAGAAGGCTGTAGATAGTCTGGATGAACCGTTGGAGCCTGGCGTCACCTGCACTGCTGGTGAGATCAATTAGGACTTCTTCATCTCCACTGTTGTATACATGTTATTTCATATATCATTAGACCTACTGATAATATGCATGTTTGCCCTAACCATATGGGAGAAATGTGTTGCAGGCTCCAGTATGAAATAGCAAAAATTTTAAGGCAACATGTAATTTGTCTTTCAGGCCCTCAGTTCCTCAATTTGAGGCCAAATATGGGCCCCAAGTTGACTAAAACACAAGCTATTTGCCCTCACCATATGAGATAAATGCGTTACAGTCTGTAGTCTGAAATTTCAAAAACAGTTTAAGGCTAACATATAATTTTTCTTTCGGTCCTCTTAATACCTCGATTTCTAAGCCAAATATGGACCCCATTCACATTTGAAAAGCATTTAAAAATTATACAAAATTCCCGCCGTGAAGCCCAAACTTTCCCCTCCAATGATAAAAACCTCTTGTTTATTATTACTTTAAACTCACCCCCGCCTCGCTTCAGAATGTTTTATTATTTGTAAAAGTGGTCACTTCATTCATGCCAATGTTTACAGCCTGGTCGATGAGAACCGAATCTGCATTAATTTACCACAGGGGTGATCACATAGTACTGAACAAAAATATTCATTCATGTGATTCCTTGGTTCACAACCTGGCACGCCTATTTCTTGGGCTAGTTCAATTTCATGAAACTTGAATCTGGTGGTCTGCTCTTAACAGTGCGAAAGGCTATGCTAGGAAACTAGCACATTACACTAGGTTTGACTACTTGAGACAGTGCCAAGGTGAGAACTCCGTGGTGATTGGTGGGTGATTTTCAACTCACACAAAAAGTTCACTTCACAGAAGACCCAGACCCTTTTTCCCTGAGCTGAGCGAGGGACCTGTCTTTAGATTGTTTTTGACAACACTGTTGTCTTCGATTATTGACAACGTTTGTTTTTGCATATTTCTTGTCAATGGTAAAATATGTCCTCAGATAATGGACGTTTACTTAACTGTTGTTTCACAGAGTTTATGCTGGGTAGTATGGAGCCTTTGACTCGAGCGTTAGACCAACTCAAGAATACAACTGAGAAATTTAGCAGAGACCAATCAGAGTCCAGCGATCTGGTCCGAAGCTTGACAGAATTTACGTATAAACTTAGCAGCTGTGTGAGAGAGACTAAAGCCGTGTCTACTGCGGCCACAATAGAGCAGGGTGAAGGTGAGTTAGAGCCACACATTCTTTTGTTATAAATTCATGTTTTACCTCCCGTGTCGATGCGTTTTGTTAGACACTGGCATTTAAGCCCATGTGTGATTACGTAATCGGAATTAGGAATGTGCCCTGTATGTGAAACACCTGAATATCACTTAAAATAGCGTGTGAGTGAAACTGTGGCTGTTGATTTGTGATCAGGCAAATGTTGATATTTTAACTGAAAGGTACGAGTAATGGATAAAATAGGCACTTGAGAGAAAATTTTACTCAAATGAAAAGACAATTCATTTCGGACGCAGGTGCATGTGCTCGCCTATATTGTAATGATGTAAATTGTACCGTACGAAATTTTTATGCCTGCCCTGTGTCTGCGTGTAAAGTATTGTCGTTAATGTTTTTGGTGCTTTACTCATCTCCGCACTACAAGCCTACTGACGAAATTCGTAGAAGTGAACACCTTCATAGAATTGGACTTGACTGAATGGTGTTCATGTACAGTGTAACTGATTGCAAAATTGCTCATACACAATTATTATTTTTTCAATCAATTTTTTTTTCAAACAGGCCATCACACATTCCAACGATTGTATATATTTATAGTATTCTGTACTATAGCAGTTTGTATTTGGTAAAATAAACTTTTTATTATTATTATACTAATTTGTGATGTTACTACACACTTTGGATTGAATGAAAATCTTTGGTGTGAAAGCTATTAGTTTCTGAAGAAGACAATCCAGTGCGTGGTTCAAAATGTCTTTGACTGGCTTCATCATAGTAACTGTGTTGTAAATTTAAGGAGATTTTGAAAGCAATGTTTTGTGTTTAACATTTAAAAGATTTTCATAGCATAATAGAACTGCGTGTTATTATTACACGAGAGTGCTCAGTCTGAAAGTGATCGCACATTGTAATCACGTGTTAACTTATTAAACAACAGTTCCAGTGGATGACGATGGTAAGACAATTCAGTGTTATGCTTTGATTCTCATTTATAGATGATTTGAAATGTAAGCACATCATCTTATTTATAAGTAAACACTTTAAAATGATAGAAAAGATCCGACTACAAGTTTCTCAGACAATGGAAGAGATTGTCTTATTTATTGCGAGTCCGTCAGCACACACCTGTGCACAAGGCAATACCAAAGAGTGTCTAATGAGCATTTCACAAGCTGTGATACCTACAATTTTACTGATCGGTTTAAGTCTTTTACTCCCGGAGTTATTGAAATTCATAGGGATCATAAGTACTAATTTCAAATCATTCGTCCTCTTTGTAAATATTTTCAATACTGCATCTTTTCAAAACGAACTCTTCATATTTTACGCAGCACCATTTTTCAATTCTGCCCTGTATAATGCAAACTATGTCTTGCCCTGTATAGTCTATGCTTAACTTCTTAGCTTTAAGTAGTTATTTAGGCCCGTAGTGTTTGATGTTCCAGAACGTTGTTTCAAGAAAACTTCTCATTTTTATGCGCTCACGTATTTATATGTGGGTGCATATTGCCGTCATCTCTGTCTGGACGTGCACCGTCAGCGGCTTGATCTAAGCCCTTTACAGTATCATATTGGGATTTTGCAGATGTTTCTATGAAGCTGGCAATAAACGATGACGAGTTTTGGATGAATCCAACTCTTGCTCTGCCCCCTAGTGGCAATTTTAGTTTTTACGTTTGCCTCTGTATCTTTAGAGTTCCTCGATGGATTTTCATGAAATTTAAGAAATAGGTGTCTGTTAAGGAGATGATGACGCCTTCGTGGTTTCGGACCGATTTAACATATTATGCACCACGTGATGGCAATTTTAGAAATTTTTTAGCACGTTTTGACATCTGTCTCTTTATCCGTCAAACTACTCATAGGATCAATACGGAAACTGACAGATTTGTTCCTGTTAAGAAAACCACCGCTGACACTAATTTTCGTTTGAGTTTTGACTACTCTGGCACCGCCTAGTGGCAATTGTTTTGCGTTTACGGCTGTATCTCCATAACTCTTTATAGGATCGTTGTGAAATTTGACAGATATGTTCCTATTGAGATTGTAACCAATTACAACGTGTTTCAGACTAATCCAACCACAGCTGTGCCCTCTAGTAACAATTTCAATTTTTTTTTATGTTTGCCTCTGCATCTTTTGAGCTCATCGACATATTTTTGTGAAATTTGGCGGATAGGTTTATATCAAGGAGACAATACGTTTTCATTTTCTGACAAATTCGACATATTCTGCGCCACCTAGTGACAGTTTAAGTTATTTCGAGGTTGTTTTAGCATCTGCCTCCGGATTTGCCAAACTGCTCAGAGGATCATTGTGAATCGTTGCAGTTGTGTTTCTGATGAGAAGCACATGGGTGATGTTGATTTGTGGACAGGTCTGACAACTGTGGCGTTCTCTAGTAGTTATTTATAATTTTACAACCATAGGTGTAGCTCCTGATTCCTTTGCAGGGTGTTTGTGAACTTTTGTTGGTGCTTTTCCAGAGATGTGACAATGGTTACCTATGAGTTTTTGGACGGCTCTGACTACCGCTGTGCCCCCTAGTGGCAACTTTATTTTTTGCCTTTGTTTTTATGTCTGGATGTTTTTTTCATGAAATTTGGCAAACAACTTTCTATTATGAAGATGACAACACCTTTCTAATTTGGGATGGATTCGACATATTTTGCGCCATCTAGTGGCCATTGTCATGATACTAAAAGAAACACAACTAGAAGCACACTGTTTGCGTTGCAGTTGTGGGCGCATTTCAAGGCTCTGCGTCAATGTAGTATAACTTGTTTTTGTCTGGTATGACTCCCTGTACATTTACAACAATCTGCAGTTTGTTTTCAGTTTGCGTTCCTTAATATCTCTGTGTTGTTACTGCTTGTGTATCAACCTCTTCACTGAAAGAACTTCATTTTAGTGCACTATTATTGAGAACGTGGTTATTGCATGTTTTTATAGTATTCACTTTGGTCTTGGCAAACCTAACTTGTGTTATACCCTGGAAGTGAAGCACCTGATTTTGAAATATAATTTTTCCAATCTCGTCAAAATCCTCAGCCTTTGTCCTGTGGAAGAAGCACAGAAACTTTAATTTTTTAAACATTATGCTCAAAGCTATGTAAGGACTGGTGTTATGTTTGAACTGAGACCACGGAAAAGGAAATTAAAGTCACAGTGGTGACTATTTGTTTAAGGTTATATGAGATCTTAGAAAATGTCCAAATTTGTCTAACTTTGGAACTTCATATCTCATTATTGACCGATTCTGGACTTGCATCATGACTTTGTTATGTTGTGAACTCACTCGGAGGACTGGCCACTGATGAGTTATTGTCCAATAGTTCATACAAGGTCTGTTAGTACCTGTTTCCAAGTTTTTGGCAGTGTTGAATCAGAATCTAGGAGCTTGAACTGTTCACTACTGAATTCCTTGCAAGTGACTTGTCAGCTGTCAGACAAACCTCTCGAGGTGAGGATACATGGCTAACTCGTTGTACGATATTTAATGTTCACATCAACACTCTGGGATACTTATATGATTTATGTTTCATTTTCAGCGTTGTTGGCGAAAGCAAAAGAAGTTGGCGAGGATGGTCTTCAGTATTTGACGTTCTTAGAACAAGGCATGTTTACACTCATTCCTTGTTAGATGACAAACAAGTCTTGGACTGGGAGGTTTACAAAGAAGCTCCTTTAAAACACTTGTCTCTTGCTTTACACAAGGCGCTAATGGTGTAATTAATACAAGAAATGGCTCTCTGGCAATAATTCTTCTCAGCCATTGTCCTTTCTTAGGTCATAACAAATTTTACACTGGATGGATCTTCAATTTAAGTTGTAATGTAATTATAGCGCATTTTATAAATTAAGATGGTCGAATCATTCATCAGGGAAATTTCTGATGTAAAAGTTCTTAATCATGATCCATCTGCCTTTGCTTACCAGGTGATCTTTCGAAAGCTGTTGGGAGTACCAGTTCACTGTCGGAGTCTATCTCTCAACTTCATGGGTTGGTTGAGGATCTTGTTCCAAAGATAGCTGATGTGAAAGCTGGGGAGATTGGGGAAATGGTGACCAATGAGATGGAGGCTACAATGGAAGCCATTGAGAAGGCAGCTCATAAGATTGAGGTAGGTGGCATCCCATGGACGTAGAAATGGATGAGGTGGTCGTAACAGAGATGTAGGCTACCATGGAGGCTATTGAGAAGGCACCTCACAAGATTGAGGTAGGTGGCTGTGTTGGTCAATGATGAGATGTAGGCTGCCATGGAGGCTATTGAGAAGGCAGATCAAAGGATTAAGGTAGGTGGCACACTGTGTACAGAGAGATGGTTCAGGGGGTCAGCAATGGCATGCTAGGTAGTATGGAAGCTATTAAGAAAGTAGTTCACAGTTTTGAGGTAGGTGGTGCCCTCTGCACAAAGAGATAACTGAGATGGTCAACAGTGAGAGGTCAGATACACTGGCACCTATTGAGAAAACAGGACACAAAGAGCATTTTAGGCAAATATTAGGTTTGATTAGTACTGAGCAGCAATTATTTAAATATGTTTTTTTTTTGCTTTTCAACTTCATGAGAACTTGTTATGCACCTAAAGATTTAATGTGTATGTACGTTGGCTTTAGCAAAAGAAGTGAAGATTAATTTCATTGGTTGAATACGCCAATAAATAAAGCTCCTTGACTTGGGTACGAACTAAATGCAAAATGTTGTTGACTACTATATTGTGTGAGCTTTTGTTTTTGTAAAAAATCATGAAATTGCTTCAAGTTTCATTTCTCCCGTGCAATGTTAGCAGATTAGTGGGTGATTTCTTTATAGTTTTGTTCAGTCAGTGCTACCTTGTTTACTGCCTTTTGTTTTGGAAATGACTTGACCTATCTGGTGTTCCACAAGTGCTTAATATTATCTCCATGGAAACGGATGTAGTGCCAACACTTAGCAGACATGTCTTTATTCGTGTCATAAATTTTGATGTATCTAAAACATTTGTATGATTACGTTTGTTTAGGACATGTTACAAAAGTCTCGTGAAGCTGACACTGGCGTGAAACTGGAAGTGAATGAACGGATACTGGACTCCTGCACAGCGCTGATGAAGGTAAACTAGTGCTGGATGATCAGTTGTTGGTAATGTTAGGATCAGTTGGTGGTATTGTTAGGATCAGTTCAAGTCTGAGAGCATAAGTAGTTACTTCTATGTCAGACTACTTGGTTATGAAGATAATAAATGTTAATTTTATGAATTCTATAAATCAAGTTTTTAGTAATGGTGATAAATCGAGAAGAAAAGATTGGAAATTAATGTGGAATAGAACTCTGTATTTATTTAATAAGTACTATTGGCTGGACTACTTGTAATCAGCCTGTCTATGCTTTTGCTGACAGTATTCTGTGGTTTGTCTTAAAGGCTATCCGCGTTCTCGTACACAAAGCCAAAGAGATGCAAGAGGAGATTGTGTCGCAGGGTCGGGGGTCAGCGTCCAGTAAGGACTTCTACAAGCGCCACCACAGGTGGACGGAGGGACTACTGTCAGCTGCTAAGGCCGTGGGATGGGGAGCCAATGTACTGTTGTAAGTTTCAGTGGCATTTGTATCTGCGTGACTATATTTGTGTATACACAGCCAAACCTGCCCTAGCGAGTATGTAGCCCAAAAATACAAGCAGACAGTTTAAAATTTCGAGTTTAACAACCTGTGAATACGTTTAAGCTGGAAAATTTATAGCGCACTAATAGCACCTCGAATGTACAAATTGTCTCGCTCAAATCTGTAGGTTGATAAACTTTCAATTTCAAACCGTCTGCTTGTATTTTTGGTTGGTACACTTGAAAGTTCACTGTTGCGAAATCTCAGTATATTGGACATTTATTTTTACATAAAACTTGCAAGTGGCGCTACTATGTTTTATCAGTTTTAAGTTTATTACCGTAGCTACCATTAGACAATGTTTTGTAGACATTGTTAGGCTCCACAGCAATGTTAGAAATTTTTGCTTAATGAAAAAAGATAGATTGACAATTACTTTGTTTAAAAGTTTGAGATTTTACAATATTTATTCAGTCGAGTCTCACGCAGCTTGGCAGTTTCTGTCCCTGGAAAATGTTAAATTGCCGAGACCTAGTCTTCATGATTACATTTTTTTTTCACTACGTGTCCAGGCTGGTGAGAATCAATAGGTTGTCATGGTCAAACTGAAGCCATGCTCAGTTCTGCTTTGGTTATTGCAGGGAAACAGCTGAGAAAGTAGTGAATGGGAAAGGCAAGTTTGAGGAGTTGATGGTGTGCTCACAGGAGATCGCTGCCAGCACCGCCCAGTTGGTGGTCGCTTCTAAGGTCAAGGCCGATCGAGGCAGCGTGAGGATGAAGGAGCTGTCGGAGGCCTCCAAGGGTGTGACGCAAGCCACGGGGAACGTGGTTGCTTCAGCCAAGACTGGGGCAGAAATGATTGAAGAATCAGGTTTGTGCAGTGCCATTTTTAAAATCTTCCATTTTATGCCTGTGGTAAAATGGGGAACTACGGTTACTAATTGGGTGTGTTCCAGCCTCCATTGTACAGTCGGCTTTGTTCACTTCGAAAATAAAATCCATTACCTTAAAGTGTTGAATTCCTTATTTGGAGAATCCCATAAGTTGACTAACCTGATAGATGTCACTTCTACTAAAAAAGGCTATGGAAAATATACAGAACACTATTTGTTATTTTGTTGTTATTTTGTATGTAGTAAATCATTTTAATAAGTATTCTATAAGGAGTATGCTAGTAAGTTAATTGTACAGTCTGTAAGCTTTGTATCAGTTCAGAGAATTTACTACAAATCTACACCAGCACAGTATACACAGAGAGTGAGCTTATAAAGGTGCTGCCATTAGTGAGAGGGCGCTACTGTAGAGGGAAGTAGTCTGTACCTTTGTTGGGAGGGCCAGCCTTTGTTGCATAGTTTTTCAACCGCATTTTTATGGTCAGTCAAAATAGTCATAATAGACTAGAATACCAATTTTACTCAATTTCACCTTAAAAAGATTTCATTGAATGTGTCTATAAATACATTATCCAATGCAAATTTTGTTTATTCTAATTTTAGTATGCAATTTCGACTTGAGCTAATTATGTGTGCATTGTGTTATCAAGTCAGTTCATTTTTAGACTGACAGGACCATTTTAGTAGGAGAGGCATTATAATTTTCTTCATCACTGATGCCTTGATTTAAAAAAGCAAAATTACCATCTCAACAGTGTGTCTCTGTAAGTGATTCAACATAGCTTGATTTAGTTGTTTGGTAATGCATCAGACGTGAATATTTATCTATTCTTCATCAACTGATAATTTCTTCCTATCATTTGCACACAGACATGATGGACTTCTCCAACTTAACGCTACATCAGGCCAAGAGGCTGGAGATGAACTCTCAAGTCAGAGTGCTGGAACTAGAAAGTCTTTTGGAGAAGGAGAGAGTCAAGTTTGCCGAGCTGCGAAGGACACACTATCAGCTGGCGGCGGAGAGGGATCAAGAGGTAATTGACTTGGAGGGGGATGGTAGTGGGCAGCCTGATGATGACTCCTCCTGGTTCTGATTTGTATCTCTGCTGAGCTGCATTCAGTAATGAACGAAGCCGTGGGGACCATCCATGAAACTTACATTTAGTTTTAACTAGATAGGTGTGACGTCAGCAACATTTATTCGTTTAATATTGTGTCATGTGACGGTGTGATTGCTCAGTCGTTTTCAAGATCACACAAGAAAGTAGCCATGGTCAAGCCTGCATGCTAGATCACATAGAGATTCTGATGCAAAGTCTCATTCATACCTCTTTGTTATGAGAGCCTTGGTTTCTTTGATTTGTGCATTGTTATTTAAAAGGACACACTGAGTGGTTAGAAAGAGAAAATTGGAATTCCTGGCTGTTTTTCCTTTGATCCAGTCGAAACTCCAGTCTTTGATTTATGCCAGTATAAAGTAGATGTCGCTATTGTTGGAGCACGCTACTTAATTGTTTTTATGTCTGATGACTCAACTAATTTTTGTTTCATTATTTAAAGTGGAAACTTAATATGTAAACATATGTTTTGTGTCTTAGTTCATTGTCACTCTTCTCATTCACATTCAAGTCCTCCAGGCATGGTATTTTTAGCTATATGCTTTCTTTTGTCTCATTCAAATTGCCTGTGACCTTATTATTTTGCCTGTGAACTCTACATAGCTGTGCTTAGTTGTCATTTCCTGTGCTTTTTGTGCATGCGTTTTTTTCTACCACTTTGAAAGTCCACGATGAAAAACCCTAAGAATGCCAATGGTATGGTAACAATCTTGTTTGTTGTTTTTCACACAACATCAGATACTGTGACTCCATGTTTTCCTAGTCATGGACTGCTCTTCACTAACTATCTCCTGAACGCAGTGCTGCCGCTTTTTTGAAAGTAATACTTTTTGGGGGAAAATCCTATTTTATACTTTTTCCATCGATGATATTCTTTGAGTGCTCTTTACTGTTTATTCATTTTTGTTGCTGTCAAAGTCTCCACCTCTTTATTGGTATTGAATCATTCATTAACACTGCTGATCAACAGAGTCCTGTAGTGGGTTTTCAGAAATATCTATGGGTCCAATCAGTACTGAGCAGTGTCAGTGTCTGTCACAGTATTGCCCTGGGTCAAGAATAGGCTGAAATGTTGTAATGGTGATTATCAGTGCAGCGAAATTTCAAGCTGGTGATGTGGCAGACATTGGCTCTTGGGTCATGACAACCAAAGTCCATTATAAAACTCTGCATTAGAAGGTAATATATGCTACATCCTTAAACAGAGTAAATGGTTAGGTCGATAAATTACTATTTTTATGGCAAAAGTTATACTTTTTTGTTGATGACGTGGATATTTTTTTCAGTTTTACTGAGTGGCAACACTGTGAATGAAAACGTATCCACACTAAACTATGCATGTCTCTTTCCTAGGAGCAGACAGGCAAGAGTTAGTTGAGCGAAGACTCTTGTCGCCCTTCCTTGTTGAGATCACACAGCTCGGTCAACAACTGTTTGGCGGACTCGGCATGACACCTGCATAATAAGCATGATACTGATTTTTGCATTTACTGGCCGAGGGTTGCATGATGGGAGTAGAGTTGACTTGTGCTTTATTGCATTTTGCCAAGATTAAAAAGGGTGGTATTGTAGGTAGTTTTCTGCTGCGTGCATTTTGTCAGATATATGCTAAAGAGTGGGAGATGTATTTATTGGTTGCTATAGCTCGTTGGGAGGTAGCACAGGACTGTATCTTGTGTAAACAGTATTGTTTTAATGGCTTCTTCAAAAGTGTTCAGCATCAGGTCAGTATGCAATCACTAAACTTTTATTCCAAAACTGTCCTTGTTTTCATATATACATAAACATCTTAACTCAGTGATCATTTATGCGTAGAAGTCTTTTACGGTGTCAACGCACTAATTTGTAACCATTTCATGACAATTATTTACGTGTGTGTTAGCCTTGGTCATGATTTTATTTATACCTGAAATTGGCTTTTATATGCTTGAATAACGGCAGTGTTCTGTACATTACTGTTGAATTTAACGTGGTGCCATTTGATTTAGCATACTTTCCATTTTTGTAAACTGTAATGAAACTATTTTGTGTGACTTGTTGCAGTTTGAGGAAATCATTTTTGAAAGTTCTACGTTACAAGTTGACGAAAATACAGATTGAAGTGAATGGTAGATTGTGTTAAATGACATTTCCTTCATTAATTATAATTGTGTTGGCAAATCAGATTGATTTGAAGTATTTAATGGCAACCTTTTGGGTTGTGATAGACGTATGCATTAAAATTATCACTGATGGTATGAAGACTGGTGGAAGTGTTGAATGTTGTATTATTGAGCACGTATTCGAATTTCATTGCTAGTCAGGTTATATGAAAAATTCTGCAGCCAGAACTGGATTCTACCTCATTTTCCAAGCTCTCTGACTAATGCAACACATTTGGGTTAGTTTTAATTGGGAATGGGAAGGAAAAGATATTAATTAAGCCATTTATTGGCCATTGACACAATGTGGAAAAGTATCAAATTCACATTAGAAGTTATTCAATGTCTCTGTCCTAGGTTTAATCAGAATTCATTTGAAGATGAATGTTGCCTTTCTGAAGGCATTTCTGGTCACTTTGAAAGGCATAACAAAATTTTTCAAGTTGATTTTTGTAAAAATGTTATCGACATTTCTTCAAAACGTAAGTGTGGCGCTGTAATACAGACATTGTGTATCAAAGTGGGTGAATAGATGCTTTATTGGTTTCATTAATGCAGTTTCTGGCAGTTTTCAGAATAGAAAGGTATGCGAATACAACTTTCGGAACTTGCGGTAAATTTTATTTTAATTTGGTAGGGCAATAATTGCTAAAATTGCCATATTTCTATTTTTCCAAGAGTAACCAAATGGTTGCAGATGTTCAAAATTTTACCGAATTTTGTTTGGTAATAGCCACGCCAATACAAACCAGCCTAAAAGAAAATTGTCCTGAGAAATTATTTTTATTAAGAAATGTAACGGTGTTAAATTCACCCGTCTGTTTTATTGTGTACCAAACTGAAGAATTTTTATCATACCAAGTCATTTTTCTTCTTTGGGGAACTGTTTTTCTCCATTTCATGGAAATCAACTAAAACATTTCCAAACACCTTTTTGTGATCAAATTCGTCAGAAATGCCTTTGAAAAAGTTTGAAAAAAATATTTATCTTTACACATTGCTTTTTCAGTTGTGTTTTTGTTTTGAACTTGAATGCAATGATTTGTAAGTTATGTTTTAACACTGACACAGTTGTGCATATTATTTTATTACAAAGATACAAGTGTGAACGTAATCAAATATGGAATACACCGGAGACAATTCATAAATATCTTATCTCTCTCAATGACCTTGCAATTGACTCAAGAACTATCGTACATATGAGCACATTCAATTGTGCTATTTAATAAAAAGCGTTTCATTAAAATCTGAAAGTTGTTAATGATTGGTCAGTTACAGATCTCTAAGAGAAACAAAAATTTAAGTAACATCAATATTCAACACACTGTTAAAAAAACTATCTAAGCTATAGAAAACTGGGGGCTTTAACATGCAGGGGCGCTGTTGTTCAGTTCAGAGTCACTGAAGCAGTTATAGCTCTTGAACCAGACATTGAAATTGGAAACGAAGACATCCTTCGTCGAGTGCGGAAATGGAAGAGAATATTTATACGTGACGGCCTTTTTTGAAGATGAACAAAAATGAGGCAGAAGTTAGACAAAATAATCAACTCGGTTATGAAACGTTCTACAGATGTAAATTTAAGAAAATCTCGCAATAATTACACATTAAAAACAGAAGTCCTCTTGCAAGAAAGCACCACAGTTTCTAGGAAACAGAAGTCCGTAAATGCATGTCACTGTTGTAGCTGAGCCAGGATTCTAATTTTCCGTGTAGCCCTTTGGGTAAGTGATTACGACCTCGGCTGGGCACACTGGCTTTGGACAACATTTACCCGCAGCAGGAGCGTTGAATCGGCAGCTTAGGGGCAACGTCCATGTTGGACACCTGGCCAAAAGAACAATTAGAATAGGTAACAATATCTACAGTTTCATCCTATTGCATTGGGTGTAAGTGAAACAGTTGTTTCCCCTCGTACGATTGACTGAAATAAGCGCATGACTGAAAAAATATTTGAAATTTTGTGAAAAATTGCTTTTATTCAAAGTTGTAAAAATGAAAATATTGCAACAAAAATGAGTGCACCCTAAAAATGATACGTTTGAAAATAAAATTTTTAGTAACCGACCCATTTCAAAAGTGACGGAAGGGAAGGGGAAACATTTAAGGCCATTTTGAGATTGGAAGGGATAGTAGTTTCCATCGTGGCTTAGAATTTTGCAGTTGTAAATCACGGATGTCGTTCACATACAAATTGACATGCAGGGCCAGTGAAAATAGTTCTTTTGAGCTCTTCTCTCAGTCGTACAATTGTCCCAGTTGGGCTGTGACTAACCACATTAGGGTTTATGGTCCTGGTTGAGGATGTAAACTTTTTATTGCCCAAGGTGGATTCTGAATAGCCAAGCCTGGAATGACCGGCTCAATAGTGTTAAACACAAAATTGATAATTATTAAACAGCAATCTCATAGTACGAAAGTAACTCTTCAAGCATACATTCAAATGGTCCCATCACTTGTTGCTATTCAATCTTGTAAAAGGCTGTTCAAGGAGTTGGCAAGAACAGCGCTAGGCCTGTTATTAACCGACATGTGCTTGAACTGGGGGACTTTCGACAGATTTTCTTCCAGTAACACCGACATTGTTTTCAACAAAGTGTCTATAACCCACTCGCACTTAGCAAGTGGCAAACGTCCGCTTGCTGTACGTGGCTTCACTTACATGGCATCACATGTGTACTGCCCACTGTTGGCGTTAAGACATGTACATCTGAAGGTGCAGCCATCGTTCCAAGTCTGTCCTTGTTGGTAAGTCTTACCGTGGTATGAGCAGCCAATACCTACGCCCTCCACTGTGCCCGTGCCTAAAACCAACAGTTTAAATTTAAAACCACCATACCCCATCTGGGCCCTGTCTCCAATCTTTTTACTCGAAATGGAACTCGAAATTAGGTTTGGCATTTTCTACTGTACTTTTGGGCGAAATCAAGATAAGTGTCTATTATTCTATGCTCGAGTACACAATAACTTACGTAGATAATTTATTGTTCTTAGTTCAAAGTTTGTAAACCCAATACTAAAGCAATAAGTTCGAGTTTGAACTCGAAATTTCAAGTTTTTACTCGAGTTTGTAGCACGAATATAAGGGTCTTCAAGGGCAAACTTGAACTAGAAACTCCTATGCATAAACTATAATGTATTCGAGCACAGTCTGGTAACCAATTATCTTTAGTTCGAACAAAAGGAGCAGAGAAATTGCCAAAAATAGTTTCGAGTTCGTTCCGAGTACAAAGATTAGAGACCGGGCCCTGGTCTTCAGGTATGAAACCAGTCCATGAGTAGCACAGCATTGAAATAAGAGGGGCGCTATAGCTCCTCCAGCCCCCTATGGTGCACCACCCATGCAGTCTAATCAGTATTGAGATGACAGCCATAAAATAATAACTACCGCGCTCCATTTCAGTCGCCAGCAGTAGATTTTTCTTCTCAATGTGATTGGCTGAGAACAAGTTTAAGGCAATAAGAAAAGGAGATCAGCATCACTGCACGACCAAGCCATTCAATAGAATACACCAACAGAGGTCAGTCACTACTTACCAATAGAAGTCTTGACAGTGCCTGAACCAGTGTTCTTCAAGTAATTGCCATCAGTTCCACCAGCTAAAACCATACAGGGCATCATTAATTCCATGTGCACCGTCTACGCCATTTTGTGGCTCAATCCGATTAAAATATGATAATGGCATACTGTAAATCAGATGAGGCGAAACAAACATTGTTGGTTCCGGTCAATGTTACAGACAGGCACAGAGGGGTCAAGTGAAACTGCAAATTTTTTCCTCGTGACATTTTGTAAATTGACTTGCTACATAAGAGACCAGTGCCAAAGTTATGATTTGCTGCAAATGTTACAATTCAATAACACAATCTTTGGCAGGTGAGCATATGTCCGTTGCTTCTCAGCTAAAATCGATGGGAAAGGGAGCAAATTTCAAGATTGACCTTATGCATATTTCGTGTTTTTCCATACAAAATGCAGAGCATTGCGTATGAAAAATTGCGACACCCATGAGGACACTATGTACAAGCACGCAATTCTGAGACAGCCGCCTAAACCATAGATTGTGTAGTATAGTCTATGCATAAACGCATTGTTCACAAATGAACAAAAGTAGAAGTTAAAATATTCAGTGTCCTTGGGTACATGGGGCACCTTGACCGCAAGAGGTCACCGCTAGCAATTACATGCAGTTCCAAGATTAGCTTGTGACAGGTTAGTGGTTGAATTATCATTCGAGTGAAGTGCTGCATGGTCAAGGCAAAGTTGTTCCCGAAATTCTGTTCATTAAACACAATTCTGAGGTCAACACAATCAGCTGTTGTTCAAATTACACTTTTTGATATCCATTTGGCAATATGATGGATTATGACCCCATTTCCATGTTTGATGTCGCCAGTGGGGATGAAAAGGGAATTTTTCAAGCATGGTTATGGGTGCTGTCAGACTTTCCCTCGCCAAAACAGGTTTGAGATGAATAAAAAAATCCTCATCTTTTTTTGCTTGTCCCAAGTGGATTTGTTTAAAAAGAGCAACTACTGCACCAATACCTTGATTATATAATGCGTCCACATATAAATATGTGGGCGCATAAAAATTACAAAGATCAGAACCAACTAAGCTTCACGGCCGTAGGTAAGAACAAAAATCTTTCAGTGAGAATATATTCCGACCTGTTAAATGGAATGAATCTCTCTCAATACAGATGTAGTGGACGAGTGGACGTGTAAATGCTACAGATATAAAGTTGACTTTGAAACATGTTCTGAATGTCAATAAGTAAATATAAATTCTTTGGAATCTCTGGAGAAAAAGACCTCTTCACAACAAGACTTACGGCATAGACGGCAGTATGCAGCACAGTTCACACTGGCCCACGGTTTGAAGTCGCCTTCACAGGCATAATCACCAAATGCGTCACAGTTGTCAAGCTTATCAACACAGCCAGTAGGTGGAGCCGGTGTAGTAATCAGCAGATCTGCAAACAGGGTTTTACATGTGCAAATTATACATTATTCTTCATAGTTTATTAATGTGCAGTTTGCATCACATTAAGTCTGCGAGGACATTTCACCTTATTTTGAATGGAAAAACTTTCAGGGCACATTTTTCAAGCAAGTTCACCATTCTGATGAAAAGTATCGAGCAAAGAATTCATCATGGAAGGATACCAGCCAGAGTTATCAGGCAGAAATGGAGAAATAAGCTCAAGCGTACACAGTTGTCGTGTAACAGTTCATGTGCACTGTTCATATAAAGATTCATAATCCATGCTTTCATTATTACAAACAGACTTTTGACAAACAATGGAGGCATCCAAAAACTGTAAACAATTTACTGTTTCTGACAACACTCGCAGCTCAAGGTGACTGGCTATCTTCATTACCGAAAATCGAATTTTATAAATAACTTGTATACACAGGCTGAAAAACAGCAATCATCAATTTGATGATAAATGACATCATTCACGGAACAAACTTTTTTATCTCTTAACAAATGAATACTCAGTAATAAAAAATATAAATTATCATAGATAACTGGTTGATACGAGTTTGTACAAAAATCTTTTACGTTCAATTTGATTATACAAAATTGCCTGTGTACTATGCGTTTTTAAAATGCTTGATCATCACAGAATCTTATAATGTACACAAACATAATGTCCGGTTCTTTATCACCAAGATCGCCCGAATTTCCACAAAAATAACATACGAGCTATGAATACAGGGCAGTGTTCTGTAATGGGACACACAAGACACTGGTGAATATTCTTCACTTATGGAACAGATACCGTGAACTTTACTCCAAAATACATCACTCCAGTTTCAGTGACCAATCACTTCAATGGCAGCCATGCTGCTAGTTAAAGAATGTATTTGCATACTCCTAAGTTAATGTACAGCGGGAACTAAACAATGCTATTTTAACAAAATCTAATACGCTAAAGTGCAGTTGTATTCATTGACAATTTGCAAATGTGAAAACAAAAAATTCTGCTCACAGAACCCATATCGTGCAGCGTTTTTCCCCAGCACCACGTCACGATAGTTACTGGACACGGTTCAGTGATTTGTAGCGGATCATTTTTGCCACAAAACTCCTTCTTAACAACATTTGGCAATTTTCAACCTACGTCATATTCACACCGTTGCTATATCTTGAGCTTCCAACTAACTAGGCCAAGCAATCACAATCACAGAGATATGCAATAAGCCAGCAATTTCCACTAGAACACATTGTTAGTATTAGTTTCGGCTCTAAACTGCTGAACAGTTGGCCTTCACTGGCGTGATTTTTCATAACTGCGTGTGATCTTACTTTCCTCAAAACTTAATCCATTAACGGTCTGAGTGAGCTGTGAAAGTACGCAAGACGGGTAAAAACTTACGACAGAGGTTGCAGTGTTTAGCACAGTTCTTTTTGGCCCAGCCCAGGAACTTGTCGCTACAGGCATCGTCGCCAAATGCATCACAATTGTCTAGCTTGTCTTCGCACTTTCCTAGTGTGATACCACCGCCTTCAACAAAAAGAGTCACACATGACAGGTCATAGTAAAAGTTCACCAGCTCTACCGTACTGCCGGGCCTTTAGGCCCATGGGCCTATATCTTAAGTCATGCCTTTTTTCGAGGCCTCTTTTTAACCCAATTGGTCCACATACTGGTGCATGCGGTTAAGTTTCGTATATTAGACAGTGCAGTTCCACACAGCTGAACATGGGCTTAATGGTGCGCCAGTATGGTATATTGCTAATTTAAAATGGTTGCATGTTCTGTGTCCAATACACAAACACACACACACGCGCACGCGCGCGCGCGCCCGCTCTGTCGTTCCATGTTAGTTGCTCCATGACAACTGTCTCCATGACAACTGTCTCCATGACAACTGTCTCCCGTGTAAATGCGGCTTAATATTTCAAACACCATACAATTCAAACTAAACTACACGAAATGAATGGGTAACATGTTGAAAAAATTGAACACTGTTGGACAGCAATCCCATTAGACAGTCCTTTCATAGATAATAACACATTACCTGGACCCGTCGCGGTCACTGTGATACCCGTAACACCGACAACATTGACGGTGTCCTTACAGGAAAGTTCTTTGCAACACGCTCCCTTAACATCAACAAGTTTACATTGAGATGGTACTCTTGAGTAACGAGGACAGCTGGAAATATATGATAAATTAATGAATTGTATAGCCGCCTAGAGCATGTTGTGTCTCTCAGTTTAATAGGAGAGTTACATTCTGCAACTAAGTGAGAAGATTTCCGTGACATTGCACCATACTTGTGCGAATGTCAATGCAAACTTTCAAATTACAATATGCTCACTTCACAAGACACAGACATTAATTGACAACACATTTCCACTTTTATATTTTCAGTAAGAACAATTTTAGCAAGTTATNAACACCATACAATTCAAACTAAACTACACGAAATGAATGGGCAACATGTTGAAAAAATTGAACACTGTTGGACAGCAATCCCATTAGACAGTCCTTTCATAGATAATAACACATTACCTGGACCCGTCGCGGTCACTGTGATACCCGTAACACCGACAACATTGACGGTGTCCTTGCAGGAAAGTTCTTTGCAACACGCTCCCTTAACATCAACAAGTTTACATTGAGATGGTACTCTTGAGTAACGAGGACAGCTGGAAATATATGATACATTAACGAATTGTATAGCTGCCTAGAGCATGTTGTGTCTCAGTTTAATAGGAGAGTTACATTCTGCAACTAAGTGAGAAGATTTCCGTGACATTGCACCATACTTGTGCGAATGTCAATGCAAACTTTCAAATTACAATATGCTCACTTCACAAGACACAGACATTAATTGACAACACATTTCCACTTTTATATTTTCAGTAAGAACAATTTTAGCAAGTTATGAAATAGTAACTTACATTTCGGAACATCTGTACATGCCCTGGGCAGCGTCTGTACACTCGCAGTCATAATTACATCCATCCATCCACCTTTGACCTTGACTGTAAGATTTACCCTTGTAGAGACACATGTCTGAAATAATAATGTGGAATTTCAATTTCATGATTGTCTCTTGTTAAAACATGAAATCATCAAGTAAATCTATATAAAAATGTCTCAAATTATGGCGATTTTTTAGTAACGTAATTAGTAACGTAAGACAAAATCGCATAAATCTCCCTTTTTGGATAAGATTCAGAGCACAAAATGTCTAAACTGTCAAGAGGAGATGTCTCCCATCCGAGCTTGTTTTGAATTCACCACATTGGTTGTAACAGTCTCTATTTTATGATCTCAGTGTAAGTTGATGTGTTCACAGTATTTATTTTCTAATCAACCTGTTTCTACCAAAGGCAAACGCAACGCACTCGATTGCAATTCAGTTCAGCTTTTTGCTATTCATGCTCAAACTGAAAATGGCTGCTCAAGTGACATTGCCCATGACATAATACGTATAATCAGACACTACAATAGTACTAACAGACATAACAACAGCAGCGCCCTCTGGTGTATACTCACTTCTTCCCCCTGTGATCACTGTTCCTGAGGTGCCCGTAACTGGACCACCTCCGGGTACCGTGCCCTTGTTGGATGTACCCCCTGTCAGGCTGCCTGGCACCACGCCCGTTCTGAAGCCCGTGATGGCACCAGGATAGGTACCGACCACCACAACCGCCTTTCCATCAGGACCAGTAGTGCAGACAGGCTCGGCACAACATTTACCAGGGAGAGTCCGTAGCGTGCAGTAGGATGGGATCTCTGAGTAAATAGGACAGCTACGGGAAAGATAGAAAATTCATATGGCTGGCGTATAAATATCACACCAATTGTACAAGTACAAAATCCCAAAGGTCCATGTTTAATTAAAAGTATTTAAAACCAGTTCAAAGCATTTTTCGCTTATATCTTGTACACTACTATCCATAAACAGGCACCAGTGCCCATGCGTGAAACAGTCTCAAAAAGCAACTCAACTAAGTTCCATAAATCCACTGCCTATTTGTTTTTCTTTACTCACAGAATATTTTCCTGTCATTTCATCTTCATTGTGAGATACTCTTTATCTAATGACATTTTCTAATAATATAACTAAAAACTGAGCCTTTAATTCAGTCAGTGAATAATTAGGGACTTGGTCCTTAAATAAGCGGCGTTGAATAAAAAGGTCCCTACTTATTTTCAATAATATTGAGAATTCAACAAAGAGTTCACTCTTGACTTGCATCAAATCCAAAAATTGACTAAGTAATGAGACTTAAGCAGCATAGGAAAGGCCAGTCGGTGTTTTCACAAACCCACAAATATGCAGTAGATTTAGAAAACTTAGTAGAGTTTTTATTTTGGGACTGTTTCATGCAACCAGGCACTGAGTTCTAGTGCAGAAACATGAGCCAACAATGGCAACAGAAAGTGTGACGTCACCTTACTGGGGTCGTCTAGATTTCTCCACCTTGGTTCTAACCCTTCCCACTTATCTATGGGGAATTGCATGAGGTAAAAAGTTGAACTTGAAATTCATCAGTGGTTCACAGATGCTATGACATGCTGCTCTTCAAATTTTGAAAAGTCAGTTTGTCAAATTTTACCTGTTTTAACAAATATGTTAGTGTAGGGAAAGAGGAAAACATAATGACTGTATTGTTTAGATTAGTTGCTAGGGATGTCACCCAATCAATAACCGTCCCCATTAAATGACTGAAAATCTGCATCATATCTTATTGCCATGACAGGCACAAACACTAGGTGGCGGCACACTCACATGTTCTGGCACCGGTAGAATCCGGTGTTTCCATCAAGGCACTCACAACGCAGTTTGCAGCCGTCCTCCCAGCTCTGTCCCTCAATGTAAACTTTGCTATTGTACACACACTTATCTGCAAGGACAGTTTTAAAATGCATGTGGGTATCATTACGAAAAAATTCAAACCTTATGGTGTATTCAGGATTTCGCAAGGATAGTGCCACAGGAAGAAGACAACATTGCTGCCAAACTCCTGAGCATAATTCTTATTCGTCACTTTTAAACACAGTTCACACAGCTGGTAAACTCAGTTCAGAGACCCACAAACACAGTTCACAGACTGCCAAACATGGTAAATTGACTTGGGAGTCTATATGCACCTTATTTGTGAGTCCAAGCAGCGGTTGACTTGCGTTTTGAGAGCATTACGCAGATTTGCTATATGTTGACAAGTGCATAGTTACCTGGCCTACGCAGTACTTTAACAATAACTTTGCAACAACCAAGCACTTCATAGCACCTCAATATGAATACTTATAGACTGAGGCAATCCTTACAATAGTTCATCTACAAGATGTGACAACAACAGGGCTTGGAATGATCAATGAGAAAAAAGAGAAATTTCCAGGTGATGTATCATTCCACAAATAAATAGGCTTGTATGATTGAAATATTTTTTGTTTTGTAAAACTTAAGTGAAATAAATGCTTTTGCATGAATAAAGTCAAAATAATGATAAAAAGAGACGGAAAAAGATGGAACTGGAAATTAAATAAGAGGAAACCGAAACCAAAAAGAGGAAATCTTATTAAAAGAGGGAAATTCCAAGCTCTACAACAAACATTATTTTATTGACCCAGCACTAGTTACGTCAAGCAGACATTAAGATTTACAATGTAACAAACCAATATAACAAACGTGCAGGAGATAGCTTCCCATTGCAAAGCAACCAATAAAATTCATTTAGTCCTCGGTTAAGACCCATTTTATTAAGAATACTAATTCGTCGCGTCAAAAAACAAAGAAAGGGTTTCCATCCCAAAACATAACACACTATCTTGGTTTTCAAAGGTGGCGCTGCATGTGACTTTAAAAAAAGATTCTTTATTATCTCTTCTGTGGGAAGTCCACTAATAAAACAAATAGTGAAGGTTCACAAACAACAATACAACAATTACTGCTTTTATAAGAACGTCCAGCAGATTTTTTATCAATTACCATAACATTAATGGGTTATCTGTGGCATGACACACTCAAATTTCACTGCATTCTTTGAAGGTATTAAGATCACTCTGAAAAGGCGTAGACACGAGTCAAGCCACCAGATTAATTGTGTTGTTGCTCAGGCAGATTACACAATAGAAATTGGGACAAATCAACAGCAGATCAAAGAACTGTTGTTGTTGTTGTTGTAATTAACCATTTTTGAAATTCAAACGATGACAAAGATTAATTTTCAATGACGGATTTAGTATTATAGTCCACAGAGTCAGTGTTCCCAAATCTCAAATGAAAGAAGCCAGTGATTAAGTCCAGGAGCTGAGGTAAGTTTCTATAGTAAGCATATCATAGCATGCCAGGTGGGAACTGCAAGGTGTCGCCTAATGGAGACAACACCACGCCCAAAGCCACATTTACCTGTGACCCCTGTGATACCAGGCTTAGTGTTGGGATCAATGATGTAGCCATCACAGTCCAGACGATCACAGCATTCGTTCCTCTCAGGCACTCGTTTGCAGTAGCTTGGAATGTTGGTGAATGTCGGACACCTGCGGAGATATGCACACAATATATTTCTCATCGACATGAAAGATTGGCTTTAATGCTATTTGTCATAGTTAAACAGTTATTGTCTTTTCAGATGCAATGGCCCGAAGTCAGCAGTATTCCCATTCAAACAAACTAGCATGAACTCTGGTGAGCGGATTCATGAAACGTCTCTGGTGTTGTTCTAAGAGCTCCCTCTACTGGAAACGTGTCATAACAAAGAATAATGAAATGCAAGTCTTGATACATTCAAGCATATCAATTGTGGAGTGAATTGAATCATTCCAACTGGACTACTAGACTACATCATAATCACCTCCANTTTTTTATCAATTACCATAACATTAATGGGTTATCTGTGGCATGACACACTCAAATTTCACTGCATTCTTTGAAGGTATTAAGATCACTCTGAAAAGGCGTAGACACGAGTCAAGCCACCAGATTAATTGTGTTGTTGCTCAGGCAGATTACACAATAGAAATTGGGACAAATCAACAGCAGATCAAAGAACTGTTGTTGTTGTTGTAATTAACCATTTTTGAAATTCGAAGACAAAGATTAATTTTCAATGACGAATTTAGTATTATAGTCCACAGAGTCAGTGTTCCCAAATCTCAAATGAAAGAAGCCAGTGATTAAGTCCAGGAGCTGAGGTAAGTTTCTATAGTAAGCATATCATAGCGTGCCAGGTGGGAACTGCAAGTTATCGCCTAATGGAGACAACACCATGCCCAAAGCCACATTTACCTGTGACCCCTGTGATACCAGGCTTGGTGTTGGGATCAATGATGTAGCCATCACAGTCCAGACGATCACAGCACTCGTTCCTCTCAGGCACTCGTTTGCAGTA
This sequence comes from Phoronis australis, assembly GCA_002633005.1. Taxonomy (NCBI): domain Eukaryota; kingdom Metazoa; phylum Phoronida; family Phoronidae; genus Phoronis; species Phoronis australis. The sequence continues at coordinate 20,186 of NMRA01000070.1, read as the reverse complement.
GCTTGGAATGTTGGTGAATGTCGGACACCTGTGGAGATATGCACAAAATATATTTCTCATCGACATGAAAGGTTGGCTTTAATGCTGTTTGTCATTGTTAAACGGTTATTGTCTTTTCAGATGCAATGGCCCAAAGTCGGCAGTATTCCCATTCAAACAAACTAGCATAAACTCTGGTGAGCGGATTCAGGAAACGTCTCTGGTGTTGTTCTAAGAGCTCCCTCTACTGGGGAAACGTGTCATAACAAAGAATAATGAAATGCAAGTCTTGATACAGTCAAGCATATCAATTGTGGAGTGAAATGAATCATTCGAACTGTACTACTAGACTACATCATAATCACCTCCAATCATGTGCTCACAGATTCAATGACAATGTTGAGTAGAGAAAAGAAATGGCACGAAACAGAGGTACAGGAAGCAGTACATGTCAAGGCGCTCAATCCTTCCCTTAAAAAAAACGGCGGGGTAAGATTCAAGATAACGTCTGCTTAGGAAGACAATATCTGCCAGGTGTCGCGCAACACAAGAGCTCATACCCGGACACAGTGGCCATCTTCCATTTGAAGAGGACAGGAAGTCCCCGAAGATCTAGAACATCTTTTATCAACGAAGTCCAGTTGAATTGATTCAATTCACTCCACAACTGTCACAACAAAGCTTCAAATGCTTTTCATGGGTCCACCAATAGATCACATGATATTTGGAAGTAATACTACTGGTCCCCTGGGCCAACAATAGGGCAATTTTTTTGGCGAAAACAAAAAGATCAAATTAGCAGCAGACTGTGACTCACTTTTCTCTACATCTGTAAGTGCCCTTGGCAGCGTCCACACATTCACAGCTATAGTCACAACCGTCCTCCCAGCGATCTCCCTGGTTGTAGAGGCTGCCCTTGTACACGCACTTATCTGGAGATACAAGTACCATTATACACTACATCATGACCGTGGATCTGTTTAACAGACCCAGTCGTAAATTTGCTTTTTCATGGAATCCATGATTTGTGAATAATAGATTTTCGTGAAAATTTCAGTGTAACATATTGGTATAACTGTTAAATCATTTACAGACAGGCATTCACTTGATTTTGCTAGTTTACTGATGGAAGGCAAGTGACATCTTGTGGTACACTATATGATATCTAGCTCTGTATCTCTCCAAAACTCAACAAATTAAAATGAATTCCCTTACTTTTGACAGAGCCCGTTCCAGTCACGGTTCCACCACCGGTGCCAATTACATTGGTCATGGTGCCTTTACCAGTGAATGTACCAGTGGTGCCAGTTGGCACCACGATGGTGCTGGTGGTGCCAGGCTTCACTACGGTGACGCCGTTACACTTGGGAATCTTGCAGCAGGAGTCTAGAGGGTCCGTCTGCAACGTACACTGGGAAGGAATATTGGTGTACATTGGGCACCTATAAACGCAAAACAAAAATAATTTTAGGTGATATTTATTCATTACATAAGTCTGAACACACCAACACATATATAAATTACTTCTTTCTCCAAACATCCAATCTTCATGTATGCACTACAAGTAGATCTTTTGAAATCTGCACTGACTGCAGTGCTAAATTCTTACAAACAGAGACTGTTAATCACTGGATATCAATTTTCTTGTTTCATTGTGCACAAACACAGAACAAAATACCAAGGTTGTAAACATAACGTTCCTCTCAGAAATCAATTTACAGAACAAAATACCGAGGTTGTAAACATAACGTTCCTCTCAGAAATCAATTTACAGAACAAAATACCGAGGTTGTAAACATAACGTTCCTCTCAGAAATCAATTTGCAATAAATTCAAACCTTCGATACTGCAGGTTACAACATCGGCAAGAGAATCTTAAACCAGATTTTAGAAAGTAAGCATTTCAAGTATTTGACTCCGACCTACCTGTCGTTACACGACCACATTCCTCTGACAGCATCCACACATTCACATCTGTATGAACAACCATCACTCCACTTTTCACCTTGTTTGTAGTTTGTGCCTTTGTAGACACAGAAGTCTGCAACAACAACCAGTCATGTTCTCTGATGCTAAGTGTAAAAAACATTTTGATAAAAAAAAAAGCGTTTCAGCTCTGACATGCTTCGGCGACAACGTTCACCAATCACAAGCTACAAATCAAGACTGACACTCACTAGGAATGGGTACAAAACAAGCTTTTTGCCATTCTTGAACAGTGTAGCTTGAGAATGAGACAGGAAAATGTCACCAGCAAAAAACAATGCCATTGTTTCTTTTTAAACTTACCAATACTTACCCACCATAAGACCACAGTGCAACACTAAAACATTTTGCGCTTCATACATGAAGTATACAGTGGTATGAAACTAATAATTTCAGCACCCAACTCGGTAAAACATGGTATTTTATACAAAAACTAATAAAAACATTGGTGTTAGATTCCCTAATTTTGAAATGAAATGAGGCGGCAATCACTACGCTTGCAAGACATCTAACAAAGTGCATGGCACACGAAATCCACTTAGTGTCCTACAATTTGTTTCCAATGAACTACAGGTGTGTGTGCAAGCCTCATTAAAAGGATGATAAGTCCTGTTTTTAAAACTTCAAGCAATTCTTGATCTGTCACTAGCTTATGCATCACTGACGTCCCACTTGAATGATAAAAGCATGATTCAACCAAAACATGGCCAGGTGGTCTTTCCCTGCAGTAGTCGTCTAACTCGCCTTAAGCACAAGACACACTTGCCCGTTTAGCAAACTCTGTAAGGAGTTTTCAGATTTCGTTCCAAACTTTTGAGGGTAGTCGGCGGTCACATACCATTATTTTGTTTCTAAGAACTGGATGGGAAATTTGTTTTTAATGTCAATTAATACGCCAAAACCATTTTTGGTATACTTTAAACATTCATCTTGCCGAGACTATGACAGGCCAGACAATAATTGTACTCACTGTTCTGTCCAATAACCGTGGTACTAGTCGGCTTGATCACAATTCCGCCGGTGCCGGTTCCCGTGGGAGTGACAACTTGTCCATTGCACACGAGGTCATCACAACACTGCCCTGGTTTCTTCTGCATGCGACACTGACTCGGTAAGTTAGAATAGGTCGGACATCTACAATGGATAGGCCACAGACTTCATACATGCCACAAAACTTTATCAAATGCGAATTCTAGACGTAATTATTTGGTATAAGTGAATAGCTTTGGATTCTTTTTGTAACTATTGGGTTGGAATGTCATGCTGCAACATATTCAAATCAACCCAATATGTGGCGACTTGGAAAAAGGGTACCCAAAACAACACCAAGAAATGTATATCCTACCTGAGTCACCTAATATACTTCAACATCTTTCCATCCCTAATCAGTCCTGGCCACAAGACCTCACAGCATGCCCCTCCCAGCCTTCCTATGGGAAAGTCCCTAACCCCAAGTATTCAAGCAGAGAACATTACAAGACTACCGACATATTCACTACAATATACACAGTGCCTTAAAAAGGACATGTGTTGAGAACGGATAAAATCAGACAATGTAGAAACAGGCAAAAACACAGTGAAAACACTACCATTCAAGCTTTAATGGGTGCAGCTCTTCATCAGGTGTGAGTTACCTTAAACCCATTGGAACTACTGTCTCCACCAGTTGCCAGTTTCAGTAATGTCTTATTAATGTTTAGGTTAGTTATCTGACAAAAAACTGTAGGCTTGGGGTCATAGTAGGATGAAGTTAACCAGCCGTACAAAGTCAAGCAGCCACAGAATAAAAGAGTTGATAGACTGCTGAGCATAACAAGTACTAAAGTGGAACCAGATATACTTATAATGGCTATAAAGAGGAACTTACATAGCCGTACATCTGTACTCTCCCTTGACGCCATTGAGACACTCACAGTTGTAGCTGCAACCATCGGACCACTTGTCACCCTGTTTGTACAGATTGCCCTTATACACACACAAATCTGTAAGGAAAACATATTGAAATCAACAAATAACGAACAAAATAATCCATGCAATACTTGAAATGCAGAATGAAAATGGCACATGACAATTAACTGTCACATTTGCACCACAACTGAACTTAGATCAAAGAATGCTAAGCTCAACTGACTGGTTGCAACTTCAATTAAATCTGGGGAGTCATTCATTACCAAACGGTTTTCTAATCAAAACGTCTTTTTCACACCATCACTGGGAAAGTCACTCACCTCTGGTTCCCGTGACGACTGTTCCAGGGGGTACTTTGCCAATGCCTGTGATAGTCTCCTTGATGCCAACAGGAACCACTACCGTGATGCCAGTACCAGTGCCAGGCTTGGGGGTCACCGTCACAGGAGCACACTTGGGAATCTTGCAGCAGGAATCCTTTGGATCGGTGTGCAAGGAGCAGCCCGCAGGAAGGTTGTTGTACTTAGGGCACCTGTCATGAACAAGGAGACACAACGTGTGGAAACAGTTGGAAACAGCATTAAGAGTTGTGCGTGTGCATACGCTTATGCGTGAGTATGCGTGTGCATGTGCATATGCGTGAGTGTGTGTGTGTGTGGGAGAGAGAGAGATAAAGACTATCCTGTACTTGTACCTCTGTTGTACATGTGCATGTGCATATGCGTGAGTATGCTTGTGCATGTGCACATGCGTGAGTGTGTGTGTGGGAGAGAGATAAAGACTATCCTGTACTTGTCCCTCTGTTGTACATGTGCATATGCATATGCGTGAGTATGCGTGTGCATGTGCGCATGCGTGAGTGTGTGTGGGAGAAAGATAAAGACTATCCTGTACTTGTCCCTCTGTTGTGCGTGTGCATGAACGTATGCGTGAGTGTGTGTGTGTGCGCCTGTGTGTGTGTGTGTGTGCGTGCGTGCGTGCGTGCGTGTGTGTGAGACTGTCCTGTACTTGTCCCTCTTTTCCTTTAAACAGTTTCTTAAGAAGACATGCGGAATCTCAGAGACTGTGTACCTTTAATTCCTTAATTCACATTCAAGTTATCACTTTCTCAAATATTGGACACTACATTTTGGATCAGCAAAGTCTGAAATAACATTGTCAAAAATAGCTACCGACACAAAATCTGTTTTTCTCACGATTCTTGATTTTGAGACGGCCAATATCGCCTGCTTCTAAAATCTGTAATAAGCTCCAAATTTGAGCAAGTGACCCAAACTGGAGAATTTTTACAGCAACCTTGAAGTAGTTATCCTACCTGTTGACTGCGTATTTCACCTGGAAGAAGTTGACAATTGTCCTACCTGTCATTGCATCTCCAGTAGCCCGTTGATCCGTCCACACATTCACACCTGTACAGACAGCCGTCATTCCATGTGTCACCCTGTTTGTACTCAACGCCTTTGTAAACACACTTGTCTGAAATAAACAGATAAGATTAATGACTTTGTCTCAACAAAAACCTATTTTAGAGTACGTTTCAATAACACAGATCTGAATTGTAGCAATTCCTAACCAGGTCACAAATTGTCACTGACTAAAAAAGAAAATTGCCCAAGCTTCGCATATAAGTATAACTTCAAACATTTAATGTGCGAGGCTGTTCACATACAGGTCCTCCGTTTGAGAGGTTACACAATAGGAATGTTGGAGTGTACAGTCTGGAGTTGTTGTAGACTTTTAGATAACAGATCTTGTGCCATGCACTGTGGTGTGAAGTGAACACTCTGTTACGATGTTTTGCTTTATGTCTCCTATTGTACCTAATGATATTTGATTGACATCGAAACGTTGTTTTCATGCTACACCCTGGCGTCGTTTTTGTTTTCCATTTTTTACTTCTAATTTGGTAAAAAAACGATATTATTCAGGACTCATCTGAATAACAAGCAACTCACTTGGTTTCACAATAACGGGAGTAGGAGAGGGAGGTAGTGGAGTTCTACCACCGGTTATGACACCAGTCCCTGTTGGTATCACAACACCGCTACATTGGAGCTCTTCACAACATTCACCTGGTCTCTTCACAAGCTTGCAGTAACTAGGAAGGTTCGTGTAACGTGGGCACCTGGAAGAGGTGAAGCAGAAACGACATCAACGTGTGTCCGCAAATAATGAGGTGAAAAGACACTCCCCGTATTGAATTCATCAAATTAAAACAAACTGGCTCTGTAAGTCCACAAACTGTCCCATCTACACAAATTGNGATTTTGAGACGGCCAATATCGCCTGCTTCTAAAATCTGTAATAAGCTCCAAATTTGAGCAAGTGACCCAAACTGGAGAATTTTTACAGCAACCTTGAAGTAGTTATCCTACCTGTTGACTGAGTATTTCACCTGGAAGAAGTTGACAATTGTCCTACCTGTCATTGCATCTCCAGTAGCCCGTTGATCCGTCCACACATTCACACCTGTACAGACAGCCGTCATTCCACGTGTCACCCTGTTTGTACTCAACGCCCTTGTAAACACACTTGTCTGAAATAAACAGATAAGATTACTGACTTTGTCTCAACAAAAACCTATTTTAGAGTACGTTTCAATAACACAGATCTGAATTGTAACAATTTCTAACCAGGTCACAAATTGTCACTGACTAAAAAAGAAAATTGCCCAAGCTTCACATATGAGTATAACTTCAAACTTTTAATGCGCGAGGCTGTTCACATACAGGTCCTCCGTTTGAGAGGTTACACAATAGGAATGTTGGAGCATACAGTCTGGAGTTGTAGACTTTTAGATGACAGATCTTGTGCCATGCACTGTGGTGTGAAGTGAACACTCTGTTACGATGTTTTGCTTTATGTCTCCTATTGTACCTAATGATATTTGATTGACATCGAAACGTTGTTTTCATGCTACACCCTGGCGTCGTTTCTGTTTTCCATTTTTTACTTCTAATTTGGTAAAAAAACGATATTATTCAGGACTCATCTGAATAACAAGCAACTCACTTGGTTTCACAATAACGGGAGTAGGAGAGGGAGGTAGTGGAGTTCTACCACCGGTTATGACACCAGTCCCTGTTGGTATCACAACACCGCTACATTGGAGCTCTTCACAACATTCACCTGGTCTCTTCACAAGCTTGCAGTAACTAGGAAGGTTCGTGTAACGTGGGCACCTGGAAGAGGTTAAGCAGAAACGACATCAACGTGTGTCCGCAAATAATGAGGTGAAAAAACACTCCCCGTATTGAATTCATCAAAAACAAACTGGCTCTGTAAGTCCACAAACTGTCCCATCTACACAAGTTGTCACGATTCTCAAATTATGCGCAGACCACTGAAGCTAACCGCGATAACAATTCGTGGTCGAGTCATACAAAGTGTCGCAACCCTTTAACTGCAACACCCTGTGACAACCTTCCAAGGACAAATTGTCGCAACATAATTGGAAAGCAACTGGGAGCAGTGACTGTTTTACAAGTCCTATGGACAGCGGGCTCTCGTTTTAGGCCAAGTTAACAACAGAAAACAAATAAGAAGACAAGCTTAACACAGACATTCTTTTAAATCTGGACTGCATGCCACCTGTTGGCAACATCAGGTGACCTAATTAAAATGAGTCTGAAAAGGTTTCTGCCTCACCGGGACTTATGTTCATTAGGTCAATTGATGTGGCCAACAGGTGGCGTGCAAACCAGACTTAAAAATGAAAGTGACCTACATTCCACACCGGTTTTAGATTTGCCTATTCGTAAAGACTAACTTAAATATAAAACTCCTTATTTGGATGCTAGTAATTGATTGCTCCCATTGCATTGGATTTCATGTCGGCGTGACTATCTGCTAACCCCACTAATGCATTGAAGAACACTAAAACCATGGCAACAGCGCTCTTTTCTTCCCTGCCTCTACCACCCGCATATCGGTTTTGATAAGGCAAATTTATGTTGTAGTGAAAATAGACTCCATACCCTGCACATTAAAGAAAGCCAACACATCCTAATTAATTTTACAACCTTCCTCTCTTTGAATAACTGTCAAACAAGACTTCAAAAAACAGGCAGTGAAGTGACATATCATGAAAAAGCACACAATGAAATATAGGACGCAAACAATTGTCATCTGTCAGTGATATTGTAAGATAAGTACTGCTAAATGGTAGCAGTTCGTAAAGTTGAGACAGTGTGTGGAAAAACAGGGATCTTTTCTTGGAAAAATGACTCTTTTCATATTTTGCACACACTCTAACAAATACTTGCCCATACCTTTTTAATTTTGCAAATTTCATAAAAAAACACTTCATTGTCAGTCTAACCTCATTGGAAACTGCTCACATCATTAAAATTTCAAATCCACCATCTGACCAATTCAACCTAAAGCTATGTGCATCGCTTCAAGACTAATGAAAGAATCCCAAGCAACTTACCCACTAAAACACAAATGTCGTCAAAAAGCAGCAATTCTAAGCGCTTGCTGTGCGATTCTTAATAAAAATAACATTTAAACAGTTTTCAACATTCATGTTTCAGATACAAAATTCATAATAAATTTTATCCGCTCACATCATACCTTTCTGCACACTGATACAATCCCCTGAGAGAGTCGACACATTCACAGTCATATTTGCAGCCATCTTGCCATTTGGCGCCCTGACCATATGGCTTTCCATCGGTATACACGCAGATATCTAGCAAAAATAAACAAGGAAGGTGAACATCAAGCAACTTCAATCAGTTGCAAAACGGATAAATTAAAGCCAACTTTTGCAGGTCCACTCACCTTCCATAGCAACCTCAATACAATCAGTCCAGAGTGGCAGCCTATCGACGTCTGCTTCTCAGTTTTAAAGACTAGACTCAGTGAACTTACAACCAAGAAAAAAACTACGAATACATTTTTAAACAAAAGCGTAAAGTTTTTGGTAGAAAAATGTTTAAATTACAGAAATTACAAGGTAGTCACAGACATCAATATCCCGACCAGATCCCTTTCTCAATTAGTATGCACAAATGAAGTATTAAGAAGAGGACATACATTAAAATCTGACCAACTTTGGACAAATTACGCTTTTTCTATTTTTCAAGGTCTTCATAACATTGTTGTGAATGCCCACAACTTCTCAGCATATTATCTAATGGTTGCTATGGTTACAGAATCTGAATATGGTGAAACATTAATTTGGTGCTACATATCTTTTATAAAAAAATGAGAAAATAAGATTTCACTTGTCAGCCATATTGTGTCCCAATTCGGTCATAATTTACCGTACTTGCGGCGAAGACATTCAAATTGTCAAATGTCATTGATATGCCCTGAGGGTCACTGCATAATATTTCTCACTATATGTGTGAAAATCATGGAGGGGGAGGCAAGTATAGGTGAGTTGTGAAATGCTGACAATATGAACAACTGTACTTCATAACAATTATACTTTTTGAAAGTAAAGTTTCCTAAAATTATAACACAATATGGCGGAATCAAACAGTTCAACAAAATTAAACAAGAAGACAATTTTACTTGATTATTTAAATACTTTATAGTAGGTCTGTTATCAACAAACACATAACGAAATTTTGAACATTTTTGGCAATACAGAGAACGTATAAAACAAGGAAAAACAACAATTTTGGCCTTTATTTGTTCCAATTTGAAGAAACTTTAGCATAATCAAAATGCCTTCAGTTCAGAAATTTAGGACAAGCGCAACGACAAGGATTTGGCTGTGTGAAAACCAAGGAAAATATGGTCTACCAGTGAAATTGCAAAATGACGATGGTATGCACTATGGCACAGCCATGGTCTTTGATCAACACCTGATGAGAAATGTAGGAGCAAGTACCTTTCCTTAGATGCATGTGTGAAAATCAAGAAAGGGCCAAAAAATCAAGATATATATATATGGTTGAATCACAAAGCACTCATAGGAGATGCACACAGAAGAACGTTTCTGTACATGCATGCGTGAAATCAAAAATGGACCGTAATTCAAGTTTTTGAAAAGTTGGTCGACATCATATAAGAAACGTAGTTATTAAGCACAGAAAATTTGTTTTCACAGGTGCACGGAATGCCCTCATTACTATACTCCTTTACCTTTGGCAGCAAGATAAAAGTATGATGCAGAACTGCATGATTCATACACAGCAATAATCTGATTGTTGAAGACACCTTCAACCATTTATGTCTTGGTGAACATGGCTTTCAGTAGCGTGAATTTCAGCTTCCAAAACACACGCAATTCGCTTGTCTGACACTATTTTACAGCACAGCAATAGGTTACAAAATCGTAATCTTACTTCTGGAGCCCGTGATAACACCACCAGTTCCTGTGACGGGGACGGTGCCCTTGCCAGTGATGGTGCCAATGACACCTGTTGGAACCACAATAGTGGTGGAGGGTTTGCCTGGCTTAGGCGTAACTGAGATAGTGATAGGGCTACACTGAGGCACTTTACAGCACGAGTCTTTAGGATCGGTCACCAGCTGACAACTGGATGGCAAGTTGGTATAGATCGTACATCTGTCAATGGAATAAGTCACATTTACATGAGAGACAGTTGTCAAGGAGCAACTAACAGAGAACAGCTGATCGGGTGCAAGCGCGTGTGTAAACACTATAGACGTGAAGCAAGTTGATACAGTGGAGGCCATATTGGTCCAGTTTCAACAACACGTAAACAACGCGACAGGTAATATCTATGTTACACTTGTGCAAAAACATATAAATGATCTGCTAGAATTCCACGTGGTTGGTCATTCGCTATAATTATTTATGCGAGCACGTGCAGACAGTCTTCACGCAAATGACTCTTGCAGATCCAGTTAGCGATCTAATGTCATGTAAATGCGATTAAAGCGGGGCAAGTCGTGCCATGACAACTCGCACGGTGACACCTGTTCTTTGTGGAAGAACAGCTATAGAGACATCAAAGATGGGTACAAAAACAGGGATTTGCATAAATTGGATAACGTGTAAAAGAGCACAATTCACTGAGAATAGCTAACAACAACTCCACAAAGTAACTTACACTGCAAAGATGGAACCGTTCCAGAAACTAGTAAGGCTAATTGCTAATAATTGCGCTGTAACAGGCTGGCATTCAGTACTGGCCAATTTGTTCATAGAAAATTTATACTTTGGGTTACACTTATGGTTTAAGTAAGGATAGGTACATTAGGATTATGTTCTTGAAGATGTGAGCAGGTATGGCTCTCCTACAGTATGGGAAAGATAGTGTTCATGACAGCACCTACCTGTCGTCACACCTGTAGATGCCATAATTGGCATCGATACATTCACAAACCAAGCTGCACCCATCTGTCCAACTCTCGCCCTGTTTGTATTGCTTGTTGTTGTAGACACAAACATCTGATAAAAAGCAACAACAAACATGAAAGCGCAGGCTAAAGGATCACATTTACTAGACAAACTGAAATACCAATAAGAAACAAAATCAAATTACCTACTACTAAATTACATGACAGAAACTACATTTACTCAGTTTCAAAGGAATATTGTACTATAAAAATAATTTAGCAGTGTTGAAATCTCCATAGTAAGAGGTTTGCCTCAGTCATTTTTTATTTTAGTTGAATGAATATGCCAGCAATCTTATGAACACAAAGAATATAAATGCCGACCATGACACTCCATTGTGGCCCAAAAATGAACTAAAAGGCACAAAGAGACACATTTAATTACTATCAATCAATAAAATTCTTCATGTCATGTTCATGGAACAAAAACTGGCAATACGGTAGTTTAAATTTTTCCAATTCATTGATAAATCAATCGAAAGACTTTTTGTCAAATACCAACTTGATATTCCTGGCTTGGTAGTAACAGGTGTGCAGAAACCACAGAAATCAGCACAGTTGTCCTGGGCCCATGCTCTGTACTCATTAGTACAAATAGCTTTACTGTAGGACTTGCAGTCATCCCTCTTGTCAGCACAACCTAAATACAGATTAAGGCAGACATAACGTGATGTATCAGACAACTAAGTGTATATAACCCACACACTATACACTTAGGAATAACACATGTCACAGTATGATAGCATAGCACAGTAGCAGTCATGTTGTGAGAGGTGTTTAACTACTAAGTGTCGTACTACTAACTGTATAAAGCAGATATGCCTTTAATACTGAACAGCCTATTGCCAGATGTGTTTTACTACTAAGCGTATCTACATTCTATATATCTTTAATACAGTAGCAGTCACATTGTGAGTTGTGCTTTACTACTAAGCGTATATCTTTTAACAGTGGTAGTCATCATGTAATATGTCTTACTAATGTATACATAATTAAGTACCAGTCATGTTTNAGTGACAAAAAGGTTCAAGTATTTTGAAGTGAGTTCATGACCCAAGACAATAACTCTTTACCTGTATTGTGATTCAGATTGCTAAACCACCGTCTCGGAGTCCCGGCGTCGTTGCACTCATTGTGATCATCGATCTTTTTCTAAGTCGGGGAATCGCGCATTTCCTTAGCACTAGGCGCTAAATCTTCATTCTTTAAAAGTCAGGATGGGCGCTTAACCGAGAGGTGGGCGCTTAACTGGAAATCTTCAAAAATCGCAGGGGGGCGCTTAACTGAGCAGTGGGTGGTTAAATCGGAAATCCACTTAAAGTCGGGGGTGGGCGGTTAACTGAGCATGGGCGTTAACCCGAACGATTACGGTACATTTACTCAGTTTCAATGGAATATTATACTATAAAAATAATTTAGCAGTGTTGAAATCTGCATAGTAAGAGGTTTGTCTCAGTCATTTTTTATTTTAGTTGCATGAATATGCCAGCAATCTTATGTACACAAAGAATATAAATGCCGACCATGACACTCCATTGTGGCTAAAAAATGAACTAAAAGGCACAAACAGACACACCTTGATTACTATCAATAAGTAAAATTCTTCCCGTCAAGTTCATGGAACAAAAACTGGCAATACGATAGTTTAAATTTTTTCCAATTCATTGATAAATCAATCAAGACTTTTTGTCAGATACCAACTTGATATTCCCGGCTTGGTAGTAACAGGTGCGCAGAAACCACAGAAATCAGCGCAGTTGTCCTGGGCCCATGCTCTGTACTCATTAGTACAAATAGCTTTACTGTAGGACTTGCAGTCATCCCTCTTGTCAGCACAACCTAAATACAGATTAAGGCAGACATAACGTGATGTATCACACAACTAAGTGTATATAACCCACACACTATACACTTAGGAATAACACATGTCACAGTATGATAGCATAGCACAGTAGCAGTCATGTTGTGAGATGTGTTTTACTACTAAGTGTCGTACTACTAACTGTATCAAGCAGATATACCTTTAATACTGAACAGCCTATTGCGAGATGTGTTTTACTATTAAGCGTATCTACATTCTATATATCTTTAATACAGTAGCAGTCACATTGTGAGTTGTGCTTTACTACTAAGCGTATACCTTTTAACAGTGGTAGACATCATGTAATATGCCTTACTAATGTATAGTTACATAATTAAGTACCAGTCATGTTTAATATTTATCTGAAAAGAAAAAGTAACAAATGGATGTTTGAAGCTAAGAACCCCAATAGCTTGAAGTTAAATAAAATATCTGAAACAATAACAGTCCCCTAGATGCTGAGTATGTCAAAGAATCTATCAGTAACCCACTAATGCTATGAGCTGGAGGTTGCATCACCCACACTGAATTTGTATCCACTTGTTTCTCAACACCGTATGTGGTGAAAAAACACAAGGAAATTGCTTCTGTGCAAAATATGTAAAAACTTTCAGCATCCATAAACTCTCAGCTTTCTTTTCAGCTGATGGTCATATTATGACTTAACTAAAACTAAAATAGCTTCCTCAGATATGAAAATCTATTCTAGTGTAGAGAACAAAAAATAAGTCCAGAACAATGCTATTAGTATTGATGGTTGAGGTGGTTCCAAAATCACACCTGGTCCATAGTAAATATTTTATTGTGACTGTCCCAAGTGGTAGGCACACCCGCTAAGGTAGCTCAAAATTCTTAATGAAAAAAGATGTTCAGTTTCATTATCAGGACACTAGCCCAAACGAGAGTGGGCAAGTCAATTCAAATTGGTAAAAAAGCATGTTTACTTTACAATCAACATCTTGCATTATGACATTTGCATTATGCAATACCAGTAACTGGCTTACGTGTTACAACAGGTGCCTTCGTACTAGCAACTGGCGCTTTGGACGTGCCAGGACTTGGCTTTGGTGTAATTGTACGACCACAATGTCCACAATAATCAGCACAGTTCTCTCTGGCCCAATCCTTGAACTCATTGTGACATATGTCACGACTGTACAGTTGACAATCAGTTCTCTTGTCAGTACAATCTAAAGGATAAGACTAACAACTGATAATGCCTTGCAATTATCACTTTTTAGACTTTCCTAAACCAGGAAGTTTTTGAAACAAATCCTGATGACATATTGTAAAAATTTACTACAATGAAAACAAAACTAATACAAAAGTGGAACACTGAGCATGTGTCTTATTGAAAAACAAACATCATTGAACGACAACAACTTTGAAAGTTGAAGGTAAACGGAGTTTCAAAATTATACCATCCTTTGGTAGATGGAATAGGTACAATGTCAGCATCTGGCTTGGGTGTTACAACAGGTGAATTTGTACAAGCAATTAGAGATTTTGTAGCTGGTAGAATTTGGCTTTGCAGTGAATGCACCATCACGTACTGTCCACAAAAATTACCACGGTACTCTCTGGCCCACTCACTGTCCTCATTGTAAATGTCACTACTATACTGGTGACAATCAGTTCTCTTGTCAGTACAATCTGAAGGACAATGACACCAACAAGTGGCGCCTTATCATAATCATTTTAAATTCCTAATAGTGAGCAAGAAGACGGATTAGGTTCAATGTTTGTAATTGGCTTGGTTGCGAAAATGAGAATCTTTCTTGCACTAGAGAATTTGTGCTAGTGACATGACAGAAATGTACAACTACAGTGTCCACAGTAATCAACACAGTCTTAACTGGCCGCCTCGCTGCAGTTATTGTAAAAAATGTCACTACCAAACTGTTTACAACCAGCTCCCTTGTAAGTACATTCTAAAGAACGAAAACTGATAACGCCCATTGTGAAAATAGGTTATACTGAACAACGAAGGTGCTCGCTCCAGAAAACAAATGATTTAGTTATGGAAGATGAAGATGATTTAAAAATCACACCTGGCTTCATGGTAGATGGGTTGGGTACAATGCCAGTGCTTGGGTTGGGTGCCCTCGTACTTGCCACAGGTGCTATGGACGAGCCAGGATTTGGCTTTAGAGTAAATGCACCAGAACAATGTCCGCAGTAATCAGCACAATTCTCCCTGGCCCAATCCATGTACTCATTGTAACAAATGTCCTTACTGTACTGGTTACAGTCAGTTCTCTTGTCAGTACAACCTGAAGGAAAACAATACCACAGGATAGTGCCCCTTAATTATCATTGTAAGTTCCTCTAAATGAGCAACTCAGTTGAACCAAATGCTTAAATGATTGGATACCGTAAACACACATATTGCACATACAACAAACACAAGAATAAATGCATACGACCAAAGCATGTCATACTGAACAGTTTCCATGGCCAATAAAAAATCTTGGTACTTGTTCATGGCTAAGGTGATTCGAAAATTACACCTGGTGGTTTGGTAGACGGATTAGTTACAATGTCAGTAATTGGCTTGTGACGCAAAATTTCGTACTGGCAAGTAGTGCTTTTGACATTTCAGGACTTGGGTTTGGAGTGAATGCATAACAACTGCAATATCCATAATAATTAACGTATTCTTGAACATCCAATTTGCTGTACTTATTCCAAAAAGGTTACTACCACACTCTTTACATTGAGCTCTCTTGTAAGTAATCTTAAAAGCAAATTAGGAAAACTGATAATGCCTATCAATTAAAAATTTCACATCACAAACCATGAACACAGGCTATACTGAACAACAAACATGCTTGGCCATAACAAATGGTTTATTATATTGAAGGTGAAGGTGATTTCAAAATCCCACCTGGTTTCTTGGTAGATGGATTGGGTACAATGCTAGTACTTGGGTTGGGTGATTTTGTACTAGCAACCGGAGATTTTGTAGAGCCAGGATTTGGCCTTAGTGTGAATGTACCAGAACAATGTCCACAGAAGTCAGCACAATTCTCTCTGGCCCAATCACTGTACTCATTGTAACAAATGTCACTACTGTACAGGCTACAATCAGACCTCTTGTCAGCACAACCTAAAAGACAATGATACCAACAGAGAGTGCCTTTTATTATTTTACATTCATATAAATGAGCAAAGCAGTTAAACCAATCTTTAAATGATTGGACACCGTAAAAACACATACAAACACAGGAATTAATACGCACGCCCAATACAAGTAATACTGAAATGGTACCTGTTCATGCCTAAGGTGAATCATAAGTTATTGTTAGTTTGGTTAATGGATATTGTACAATGNCTTGTTAGTAAAAACATGTTATATTAAAAATTGACATACTTGATTAACAACAAATGGTTTACTTTTTGAAAGTGATCTCAATTCGTACCTGGTTTCTTGGTAGACGGATTAGGTACAATGCCAGTACTTGGGTTGGGTGCCTTTGTACTAGCAACTGGAGAATTTGTAGTGCCAGGATTTGGCCTTGGAGTGAATGTACCATCACAGTGTCCACAGAAGTCAGCGCAGTTCTGTTTGGCCCAATCACGGTACTCATTGAAACACACATCAGGAGAATAGTTGTGACAGTTCGGAATCTTATCAACACAACCTTGAAGAAAAAAGGAAAATACATGAATAAAGCGGCTATTTCCTCCATTTGGCTGAGTAAACCCAAACTTGAGTTTAGCCTTTTCCTTTACTAATCGTTTCCACAATATTCCTTACAATGGGGTTTTAGTTTCCAATAACAAAAACACATTGACACCATCAGTGACTAAAAAATGCAGATGAGCAAATTAGTTACCCAAGACTAAAGGGTAAATTTGAAACACGCCTATATCGTTTGACAGTGAACTGAGGTAGTAATGGAAATGTAATCCTACCACGGCACTGAATATAATGAGATTGACTTCGTCAGAGTGAAAAAGCCAGGTTGATTTTACGGTTTAAGTCTGCTAAGCAGGGTGAAATGTAGCTATCACCAACCAATACTCAACATCACACACAATCACAAAACAAAACCGATACACGATAGACAAGATGCAAAATCTGTGACTGATCTATTCTTAAATAAACATGAAACAAAATATACATAAAAAGTGGTACTTCTATCAACTTTACATTCTTCAAAGGATACACAAAATTGAATTTCTAAGAATAAAAGTACTAAACATCAGGATAACATACCTGGAATCACTGTGACACCTGGCTTTCTGGTGGTCCTTGAAGGTGGTTTATTACTCACACCTGGTCTACTTGTTGTTGGATTAGGGACAATCCCAGTACCCGGTTTCGGAGAAACAACAGGTCCCTTCGTACTTGCCACTGGTGCTTTGGATGTACCAGGATTTGGCTTTGGAGTATATGTTCCAGAACAATGTCCACAGTAATCAGCACAATTCTCTCTGGCCCAGTCCTTGAACTCATTGTGACAAATGTCACCACCATACAGGTGACAATCAGTTCTCTTGTCAGTACAGTCTGAAGGACAATGATACCAACAGATAGTGCCTTTAAATTTTTATTAGTGAGCAAATCAGTTGAACCAAATCCTTAAATGACTGCATACCGTAAAACATGTACTAAACTTCAAACACAAGAATTGTAATGCAGACGGCCAATTCAATTATACTGAACAGCGTGCATGGTCCATAAAAAATGAAATGTGTTCAGGACTGAGGTGGTTCTAAAATTACTACTTTTAGTTTGGTTGATGGATTATGTACTATGTCCACAATAATCGACACAGTCTTCTACGGCTAACTCGATGTAGTTATTGTAAAAAAGTCACTCACACAGAGGTTACAATCAGCTACTATGTCAGTACAATCTCAAGAAGAAGGAAAATTGATAATGCCTAACAATAATTAATTTCACATTGCTAGTTAGAAAAAACATCTTATATTAAAATTTGACATACTTGATTAACAACAAATGGTTTACTTTTTGAAAGTGATCTCAATTCGTACCTGGTTTCTTGGTAGATGGATTAGGTACAATGCCAGTACTTGGGTTGGGTGCCTTTGTACTAGCAACTGGAGAGTTTGTAGTGCCAGGATTTGGCCTTGGAGTGAATGTACCATCACAGTGTCCACAGAAGTCAGCGCAGTTCTGTTTGGCCCAATCACGGTACTCATTGAAACACACATCAGGAGAATAGTCGTGACAGTTCGGAATCTTATCAACACAACCTACAAGAAAAAAGGAAAAGGCTTGAATAAAATTATACTTTGCTCCCTTAAGCTGAGTAAAAACGAAGGTCCAATGTGGCCATTTCCTACAAAAATAATCGTTTACACAATATTCCTTACAATAGGGTTTTCCTTTCCATTATCAAAAACACATTGACACCATCAGTGACTAAAAATGCAGATGAGCAAATTACAGTTACCCAAGACTAAAGGGTAAATTTGAAACACGCCTGTATCGTTTGACTGAGAACTGAGGTAGTAATGGAAATGTAATCCTACCACAGCACTGAATATAATGAGATTGACTTCGTCAGAGTGAAAAAGCCAGGTTGATTTTACGGTTTAAGCCTGCTAAGCAAGGTGAAATGTAGCTATCACCAACCAATACTCAACATCACACACAATCACAAAACAAAACCGATACAATACAGACAAGATGCAAAATCTGTGACTATGATCTATTCTTAAATAAACATGAAACAAAATATATATAAAAAGTGGTACATCTATCAACTTTACATTCTTCAAAGGATACACAGAATTGAATTTCTAAGAATAAAAGTACTNACACCACAGACAACAAGATGCAAAATCTGTGACCATGACCTATTCTTAAATAAACATGAAACAAAATATACAAAAAAGGTGGTACTTCCATCAACTTTGCATTCTTCAAAGGACATACAGAATTGATTTTCTAAGAATAAAAGTACTAAACATCAGAATAATATACCTGGAATCACTGTGACACCTGGCTTTCTGGTGGTCCTTGAAGGTGGTTTATTACTCACACCTGGTCTACTTGTTGTTGGATTAGGGACAATCCCAGTGCCCGGTTTCGGCGAAACAACAGGTCCCTTTGTACTTCCCACTGGTGCTTTGGATGTACCAGGATTTGGCTTTGGAGTATATGTTCCAGAACAATGTCCACAGTAATCAGCACAATTCTCTCTGGCCCAGTCCTTGAACTCATTGTGACAAATGTCACCACCATACAGGTGACAATCAGTTCTCTTGTCAGTACAGTCTGAAGGACAATCATACCAACAGATAGTGCCCTTAATTTCCTACTAATGAGTGAATCAGTTGAACTAATCCCTTAAATGATTGGATACTATAAAAACATGAACCACACTTCAAATACAACAATTAAAGCACATGGCCAATACCCATTATACTGAACAGCCTGCGTGCTCTATAAAAACTGGTACCTGTTCATGCCTAAGGTGATTCCAATGAGTTGATGGATTACGTAAAATGTCCACAATGAACAACAGTCCTTAAAGTAGTTATTGTAAAAAATATCACTACAACACTGGTTACAATTAGCTACAAGTACAATCTCAAGAAGAAGTCAAATTGATAATGGCTATAAATGATTAATTTCATACAGCACGTTAGTAAAAACAGGTTATATTAAACATTAACATAGTTGATGGTTTACTTTTTGAATGTCAAAGTGATCCCAAGTTTTTACCTGGTTTCTTGGTTGACGGATTGGGTACAATGCTACTTCTTGGATTGGGTGCCTTTGTACTAGCAACTGGAGATTTTGTAGTGCCAGGATTTGGCCTTGGAGTGAATGTACCATCACAATGTCCACAGAAGTCAGCACAGTTCTGTTTGGCCCAGTCCATGTACTCATTGAAACACACATCAGGAGAATAGTCGTGACAGTTTGGAATCTTATCAACACAACCTAGAAGAAAAAAGGAAATGGCTTGAATAAAATTACACTTTGCTCCCTTTAGCTGAGTAAAATAGAAAGTCCAATTTGGCCAATTCCTATAAACATAATCATTTCCACAATATTCCTTACAATAGGGTTTTCCTTTCCATTATAAAAAGAACACTGAGACCATCAGTGACACAAAAAATGCAGATGAGGTAACTGTGGTTAGCC
>NMRA01000007.1:2137320-2195838 GCA_002633005.1 Phoronis australis | reverse complement strand
ATCGCCATTTCTTACAAGACAGCTTCTGTGCTGTGCACGAATGTTTTGTGTTTTTGATGAATTTGGAATCTCAACTCAGTCCCCCTCGTGAGTAGTTGGCAGTCATGCCGGAGGTGTATAGAGGGCGCAGTACTGAAAAAAGTGGGAGCTAAAGCCCTCTCAGCCCCCCCGTAGTGCACCACCTATGGACCACTGAAAAACTTGGACTGGATTAATACGCTCCGCAAAACTGTTGCTTTACAAGTTTTCTTGAATTTTCGAAATACATGTATGAATGATTAAGTGCACATTTTCAAGGGCGCTTAGACAACCTATGCTGCAAAAATGGAGACCCTAACAACAATTGTCCTGGACACTAGGGCCCTCAAATGGTAAACCATACACTGATACCGAGTTGTCAATGTTCTCGTGAATTT
Source organism: Phoronis australis (assembly GCA_002633005.1). Taxonomy (NCBI): domain Eukaryota; kingdom Metazoa; phylum Phoronida; family Phoronidae; genus Phoronis; species Phoronis australis. The sequence goes on along the minus strand of NMRA01000007.1, from coordinate 2,195,422 downwards.
TCTCTCTGATCAGTATTCGAAGTCTTTCTTTTTTGTCCTTCCCCAGTCCCACACCTTTGTCGGTTGCCATGGTTTGACCCTGAGGCATGCAATTTTTTGGGGGTTTGGACTCGCCCTCCCCCCGCTTACTAAGGTCCTGATGCAAGGAGTCCATCTTTGGTCCAAGGTCAATGTTGTGTTTCAACACGCACTCGTTGTATAGCTTGAGCATTAGATTAAGGTTTAAGAAATACAGGAGCATTTTTGCGCATTTAATTGTGGGTGTAAAAAGGTTTATGGATTCGTGCTGAATTTGTTGCTGCAACTTGTCTCATGGGCCTGTACCCGGCAAGTGACCACAAATGTGGACACTAATTCGTCTATTGCGCAAGTCGACTATAGTAAGGAGGCCAGTGAAAATGTAAGGCAGCACCAGGCCAGTGGGCGTGTGACAACTCGGATTTCTAGTCTCTTATTATGAAAACCATTGAATGGCAATCACCAGCACCTGCAAACAAGAATTTTGAAGTATGGAGAATTTCAACAGGAGTTAGTTGTAGACTTAGTCAAGAAGCTGCCGACATTCCAGCCACGGTTACTGCCGGTCCTTCGAAGCAATTATAGCACATATACACGAATTTTTAAGAATGGCAAGGGTGCGTTTTGTGTTGACGGAAATGTCCATGGCGCCGAGGAATTTGAGGCATTTAATGATGAACAACTGTTGTGGCTTCATTTGGAAAAACACTTAGCAAAACTAACTTCCAAGTATGCATACTGTGGCGGAATTGAGAAATACGATTATGGCATTGCTAATTGTAGCAGAGCCACAAAGTGTGCTAAAATGGTAGAAAATTCGGTATAACATTTCTGTAGTAGACAAAAGGTTGTTTAGTGCAGGAGAAGGCCGATGTCTTCAATGCTCAGAAAACATTTCGGCAGGCAAGAGACTTGCCAAGAAAACGGCACAGTTGAGTCCGGGCATTCTAAAGGAAGAACTGCAGCCAATTCCAATTATTCGGTGCCACTTCTTTCACCCGACGGCGTTGTTTCACGATACCGCAATACTCAAACAACGTCAAAGACACGAAACGCGGAGGGTGAGATATTACAGGGTATTAATATTTATTATTGGATACAGGTATCTACCTCAAAATGAATTTCCCACGGTCATTTTTTATGCCGATAGCAATGTTTTTGTCAACTGAAGAAGAACAGGAATCATAGACAACCCGCGCGCTCCGTCTGTAGTTCTGACACTTCAAACTTTTGTCAACACTATAGGTAGCCGCAGAAAGTTCGATGTTGACCTCTTTCTAGTCTTCTCTGCAATCCACTGTCAGGGGACGAAAACAATTCAAAGTCCACTCCTCGAAATAGGGCTTGCTTAGCTGGAATTCAAAACTGCGGTCATGAGAGTGCTTTCACCTCCTGATTGCGAAGCGATCGAGTTCGCTGTGATATCTTCATCAGCGCGTGCTCTCAGCGGGAGGTCACCGCTTTATTCACTCAAGGGCTCAACCAACAACTGACGAGAGTCTCAGAACACCCACATGCAAATTTGATATGCAAATGAGGGAGTACTTGACTACTGCGCCATCTATACATGGACGGAAAAGCTTAAATACCCGTGACTGCGTGTGGGAAGTTGCGGTTGAGTGCGCTGAAGTCGATATTTTCAAAGTACAAGTACACCTCTGTTTAAGGTTGCACCTGTGCTAAATAAATGTTTTGTTGTAGGCCTATATTCCCTTACCAATTTAAAATAAACATTTTACTTACTTGCTCAATGAGCTATATTTATCGTTGCTGCTGCTCTTTCCCGTTCCGACAGTGTGAGCTGAGGCACAGACGATAGCTCTGAGGAGCGTGCAGGTGCTATATAAACCTAGCAATATCTCGTAAAACTTTGCGATAAGGGATAAGATTATAAGTTCTCTTATCGTAGGTACGGTTATACACATTATAAAAAGCAGGATCAGATTATAAACCACAAATCATAAAAACAACTTTTTATGAGCATTAGTCCACAATGGTATTACCCCTTTTTTCTAAAATTAAAAGGCAGGTCCTGGCAATCAATAGTAAATCTCTCGCATTATCAGAACACATCAGGGAGAAAAACTGATCATTCAAAGATGTAAGATTGACAGTTAATCGATTAAACGAATCTTATCTAAGGTCAAGGTCAGCTGAACGCTGTAACAAAACATGAAGTTCGTCTTCAACTACCCCACATTGGCACTGGTTACAGATTCTGTCTTTGTACATCAGGCCACACTATCTCAATATCTCTCAGCTCAACCCCCAGTGGAGGCAGCACTTGACCTGAAAGCAGCCAGAACCCTTCGTTCCCTGCAGCTCAGGGTTAGAACATATGGTTCAAGACCCAGAGTTGACTTGAAATTTCTGTATAGCCTTAGTTTATTTCCTGACCCCGGTCTTATATCCTGCTCATTTCTGACCTTGCTCAACCACAGCATCTGTTCATTTGCAACAAGGATTACTCTGCGCGTGTAAGCGCAGAGTACTGTTGTTCCTGGGTTTTCTTCAATTTTGTTCTTATTCTTATTCTTATTCTTCTTATTCTTCTTCCGACCAACTTTGAGGCTTAATAACTCCAAATTGGGTGCAGGTACGGTCTTTAAATTCAGCATATGACTTTTGACAGTATATAAATTTTGATTGTTTATTTAATCATATTCCATATTGCACCGGAAGAGGTTGTTTGGTGCAAAGGTCGTATAATTTTCAAAATGCTACTCCTTCAATTTTAAAGCTATCTTTTTCAAATTCGGTGCACAGGTATAAGTCAACATGACAATTTAAAAAATTACTTTTCTAAGTAATCGGGTCATCCAATCAGGTGAAATAGGTCAACGGTCATTGGGTGCAAACTAAAATTTTGAGCTAGACACTTCAAATTGACAGGTCTGATTGCCACAGGTAAATGAAATCGGAATCCAAAAGTTTCGGGTCTTTTAGTGCAAACATGGGGTCATTAGGTGCATTTTTCTTCTGAAAATTTGATCTTTTCAATCGGCAAGTATTCTGATGTGTCAATCGTCGACAACTATGATTCTCAGCGTTAAACACATTTTCCATGGGCTTTGCAATAATTCTCCTAAAGATGCTTAAAATGCACCGGATAAGGTCAATTAGTGCAAAGGTCATGTAACATTCAAAATGTTATATCTCTTACGTTTTTCAAGGAATTCTTTTCGATTTCAGCACACTGGTGTAAGTCAACATGCCAATTGAATACCCTACTTTACTTCGCAATAGGCCTAACCAATCAGAAAAAATAACTCAAAGGTCATTGAGTGCAAACTAAAATTTTGAGCTAGAGACTTGAGAATTACGTATCTGTTTACTAAGTACGATTGAGTTTGAATTCTAAATTTTCAGGTCATTTGGTGCACCTATTGGGTCATTAGGTGCATTTTTCTTCTGAAAGTTTGACCACTTCATTTTGTATTCTGAAGTGCTTAAAGTAAAACATCGGTGATTATTAGCATTAACCACACTTTTAATCGAGTTAACAATTACTCCCTCATCGGGGCTCATAATGCACCGGAAGAGGTCAATTAGTGGAAAGGTCATCAAAAAATTAATATGTAACTTCTCCTACAATTTTAAAGAATTCCTTTTCATATTGGTAAACGGGTTGCTGTCAGTAACTTCCCATAATAAATTCAATAATACGCACGCGCAGAGTCCCGGCGTTATTGTCACGCCGTGACAATAATCTTTCTAGTTTCATCTATCATGACCCTGCATTGAGTCCAGTTGAGTGGTGTTCCTACATTCAGTAAACCATTCAATGATTCTCCCTGAGACAAATACTAATACTATGGCACCAATTTGTAACATTCAATGACAATTCGCAGTGCCACTCAAAAATTTTTCTCGGCAGTCTGGACCTAGGCATGTTAACGAGCCTGCACCAAAACCGAATTATACTAAAGCACTACCTATGGCCAGGAGTCTTCCAACCCATGTCCCCCAACACAGCAGCATTGGGACTTGTCTTTGACACTCCTATGAAAAAGCTGTGTGCTCTGTGATAGACTGCGTTAACATGACTGTAGCTGAGATGACCCCATGTAGGACAGGTATAATCAAGAATTGGCTGTACTAAAGCTTAAAATAGTGTAGAGAATACCTTTTAAGGCATATCCACGGAAATTTTGTGCTTGGCAATTAGCAGGCTTAAAGCCCTATTTGCTATCCGAGTAAAAGCATTAGACATAACATTTCGATCTAAGTGTTCACTATGACGTAGACCAAATGAAGATATTTGTACTTATCTTTCACACGAATTGTCAAATTACCACATTTGAAAATAGGTTGTGAGCAAGGAATACTTGGCTTTTTAAATTGCACAATATTTGCTTTCTCAACATTCAAGTCTCCACTTACTGTGCCAGGTACTTAACACATTCAGCATATTCTTCATTTCACTCAGATTATTGGCTATCAAAGCAATATCATCTGCAATATGTCGCCGTGTGTTTTCAATGGAACCACATCATTTTGGCTTGAATTCTCGCCTTGAAATATTTACTGAATCCTCCCCAAAAATATGATAAATCTGTGTCACTTGATAACACACATTCTCCAACTTGGCTGGTACTGCTTAGTTAACAAAAAATGACATTCAAGGGGAGTACAATTTCCAAAAATATGCTTCAAGTGATGTATCTAGCGGTAGGAAACGAAATTACATACCGTAAACTCGCGGGTTAATGCCCATGCCCGGGTGACTGCCCACCCTGACTTGCTAAATTATAGTGTATAAAGCACCTTCTGTTCGGGTAATCGCCCACTTTGTGCAAATTTCAGCTTCTCGGATAATCTGCCATCCCCAACTTACCGCTAACAAAACTTGAGCTTGAACTTGTGCTTTTGTTCGCATATTTGCTTCTGGCTCAGACTTTCGTGTTTGCGGGAAACATGGCATGCTTACGTACAATAGTCTCCAAAAGGGCATTTTTTAGCCAGCATTTGTGGAATAACGTAAGCGCTGCTACTACATTTTCTTAAACTTATTAAGTGGTCTTTTGTTAAATTAATATGGGTCAGCACTGTAGTTTTTTATAGAACTGACGCTTCTGTTTAATTAAGGAAACAAAATGTCACGTTCACTGATCTAAACAGTACTTAATGAAACGGTAAGTGGACAGCTATTCGAGTTTCTTAAAGTTCTGCAGTATGACGTTTTGCAATGCGCTAATATATTTCAAAATGTCTTAGTTTGTAGTAGCAGTCTCGCGAAATCACCCTTTCAAAGTCGAAATCCTATTTCTGGTTGAGCCATTAGAAACTTTGTGGTTGTCGTGTTCAGCTGATTGACCGAACTTACAAGTTCCGTGCTCGAATGACCCCACACGCTTACCCAGTTCGGCTAAAATTTGGACGTAAGCGGCTACTGCTTGGGTAATCGCCCACCTCCGACTTTTGTCAATTTTCAGTTTAGACGCCCACAGCTTGGGTGTGCTCACCCCTTGTCTTGGGGTTTCCCAATTTAAGTGCCCAGGGCATTAACTCGCGAGTTTACAGTATAAAAACAAAAGCGGAGAATCAAACGTCATGGAAATAAATGTAGATTGTGCACATACATTTTTGTTTTCTCTTAAACTTGTGCTGCTTTGTCAAGTTTTGTGCCATTTTTTCCAACAATGCACCACCATTTTGTAAACAGAACTTTCAATTCAACTTGCATGTCAGGCAAGCAAATTTGAACTTTCACTTGCCCGATGCCGAAAGTTACCTGTTGTCAGTTTATCGCACAACTGTTAGTGTCAAGCCTTGCGCCGTGTTTCAAGGGAGGTCTACGGACTATTAGAGTGTGCGAACTGTTAGAGAAATCATGGTAGTTAGATTTACAGTCAGTTTCAAATTAAGATTTGTGACGATTATGCAACTTATTGTGGATTCTAACTTTATCTCCTTTCAGACTCGGCTGGAATGGATTGGTTGTCCACCCCTTCTGGCAAGGGTCACTACTTCATTTGGCAAAGGACTTCCCTGACCTGGCGAACTCTTTGCAACAAGATGATAGTCCCACCACAGTGCGAGACTCTACGCGGAGCTCGTTGTTTGAGCATCACAGTAGCTCCGTTCTAGGTCACGTGAAGACGCTTGATTTGAAGCGCAGTGGTGAAACAACTCTGCAAGATGTGCCCGAAGTAGATTTGGATGCTAGTACAGGTGATTGTAAGCTTGAAAGTCACTAGGTGGCGTTCCTTTGACAAATAGCCTTCCCTGTATAAGTGCAGCCCTGGGTCCCGTTCCAGTAAAACTGTTTTAGCTAAGAGAATTCTTAAACTAAAGACAAAACTTAAGTCAGAAATTTAAGACAAACTTAAGTTTTGTCTTGACCTACTGGTTGTGGAAGTTTCTACGTTTGCATGTTGAGAATAAAGCACATCCTGTAGACAACAACATGAACTTGGGGAAAAGGAATCCCAAGTTTTCTGGGCCAAGTTGTCCTGCTTAGTGGCTGGTGTTACTCGCTATCATGATGTCCAATCATCAAAATTTCATTTTTAGTCTGTGCTCTTTGATAAAAAATACCCATTTAAAAATGAGCACTTCCGATTGTGCCTGCGATATCAGCAAATGTGATACACTTAATACACTGTATTCAAAGATAACAGTGCATGTTATCAGTCAGTCCAATAATTTTACATGACTGTGCACTGAAGACTGGTTGGTCACAGCTTTTTGAACTAATTTGCAATGAATGACGCAAGAAGAAACTTGATTACCTTTGGACATTAACTTTGATCAACGACCACTTGGAGTTTAACGTGTGGTAGTCTTGCTTGCACAGGAATCAATATTCTTTTTCTGGTGATGCTCGTAGCGCAATTCACCACCTATCTATGCATCCAGCAACCTGGGAAATACCTAATGAAAGTGTCGCTTGTTCAGCCCAATGATATCGGTCAGGTTGCCTGGGGACCGAGAGGTCACGGGAATTCATGATGGCATTTGTAACTTTCGTGGCTGTTCTTGACATAGTTGCTTTGCTGAGGCCCTTGGCATCACCGACAACAGTTTGTAAACAGTCCTACTTTTTCAGAACAAAGCTATCTACCATTAGAGTACAGCCGTTTTTGCTCAAAATTCCTAAAAAGTCCATACTTAAAAAACTAAGACCTGTTTAAAACTGAGACATGGTTACCTTGAAAATGCCGTTATCAACACATTGACAAAAGACCAATGTGATTGGAGGATCAATATTTTTATGGTCTCTGTTCAAAGTCAAAAAAAAATTTTTTACTAAAAAACGCATATCTTGTGAAGAAATAAAGACATTCAAGTAAATAAAAATTATAGTAAATTTTGTTTGGAAATTTATTCACCTTTCAGAAAATATAAACTTTGTGGGGCTTAGAGCTCACAGAATTTATTAAAATATTTGCACATAAATGCGACATGGTAAAAAAGGTTCACAGTTACCTTGTATTTCTACAGTGACACTATTACGCAAGTGCGGTTGAAAAATTACGGTGACTTTTGGCCATTACGGCTTGCGCTTGTTCTCAATGATTTCAGAACTTCGCACGTGCTCTTGTCTGTATGTACTGTTGCAACAAATATTGGTCACAGTTATTACAGCGTGCGTTGTTCTGAAATTATGATAAGACTCCGAAGAAGTTAGTAGTATCACATTTGTATAATGTTGACAGTAAATTTTCAGTAATATTAAAACAGTTGAATTATTATACTACTCACCGTGTAATAACTTTGTGACCCATAAGATTCCACTCACAAGGAAGCCGTGTGTTTTTCTAAATGGATAGTCTTCGGTTAACTTGTCAGTTCTGTGATTCACATTGTAATTAAAATACATTTACATTTTTATCAGGTTCTACTATATCAGAAGCCCTCCGCCCCAAGCATTTTACTCGAGACGGAACACACCCAAATCCATTTGTCCTCAGGTAAGAAGTATTATTACAAGGAAAAATGTGTAATTAAATATTGAGGTATGAAAACTTGTCTCGGTTTTTTCAATGATCAATTCATTGTCTGAGTAGACGCAGTGTGAGTTTTGATTCACTTTTTTCATTTAGTTCATTTTTGAATGGGAGGGAAAGAAAGACTTGGAAAAATGAACTGTCTAAATTATACCATTTATCCTACACTTTTGATTTGGTACAAACTGCTATGACAAAACCACGTAATGTATTAAATAAACACAGCGAACTAAATTCCATTTAAAGTAACATCACAGATACTGTTTGTTACTCTCCTGTGTTGTGCCGTTTTTTTGTTTTTTTTTTCGTATTCTACACTTTTTTTCGTATTCTAAACTTTACTTAATTAGCTAACGTAATGTTGTATTGAACATTAGATTGCCTCAACAAAAACTTCCAGGTATGATAAAATAAGAATGAAGTGGTTTGTTCAACCATAGACTATAGTACATGGACCGCCGACTCCGTATACTTTCAATGGACGAAATCTGTGCTCTTACAGAAGCAATGACGTCATATTCACTAGCGACACCTGGCCAAATTATCTGGTATTATTTGCGGCAAGTACGTGGTCTGCTAATCATGGTCACAATACACTAACCGGAAACTGCAACAGATAATTTAGGAAAGTGGCACCTCCTCTAGGATAGTGCGCATGAAAATGCTGGAGTTGCAAATTTGTTGTCTATAATCTATGGTCAAACCACAAGTAAAACCTATGACCTCAATTCCAACTGCAGAATAACCGTAGAAAACAAGTTGGAATTTTCGTTACTTCACAACTCTTTTTTGTAAGGATCGTATTTGACACTCACTGTTTTGTGAAGCAGGATGCAGTCATATTACTTAGACGAGGCTTAAAACAACTTTAAACAAATGAATATAGATTAATTTCTGTTGCTGTTTTATTTGAATCATATTTAACTATAAAATCTAATTTAGAATAAATGTTGTTTAAACCAGGACCCTTCATTGAAAATCATACATGTCCTAACAGAACACTTGTCAAACCAGTTGTAATCCCAGCATGTCTTCATGCAATCTCATAAACTGTCAACACGCCATTACCAAATGATCAAATTTCTTCAATATTTTTTTATTATGAAATTACATATTTTTAAAATCCGTGGATCCTTGGTGATGACGGGTTGAAATTTACTTGTTTGCATAAAACCTGAATATTTTCAGTGTCAAAGGGTTCAATGAAAACACACTGCTGAGTCAATAGCCCACTACAAAGTACAATAATGACAAACTCTTTGAAAACATTGGAAATCTTCACAGAGAATTCCACGCACAGTTATGGAGCTAACAAAATGAAACATGGTGGCAGCATCGGAAGACATTACAGCCTCCATGACTCATCATCACCTGTCATTTTCAGCCTGAATTAAGCGGAAAAATCTGCAAGCGGAATTGACTGTCATGATGCCGAAAGTTACCGTATTTTGCCTGTTTTCTTTTGACCTGTAGTGTAAATGTCAGTAAACAAAAGTTAGTAACTTGGAGGTTTCCATTTTTGAAGCAAGCCTTTGAAAAACAAAAAAAAAATGTTAATTTTTGGCATTTTTTAAGTAAGTGAAAAATTGCAATTAAGTGTTAATGTGTTAGCTTTAGTCAGCAACGCGTTACCAACATACATTTGTTGTCTTCTTTCACTGGTAAATTTCAAGACATCCCAACATTCTTGGACCGTTGTACACAGATTGCACCGGTGCCAGCAATAACTTTTCTAGCGAGTTTGAGAATCTGTGGCACAGTTTATGTAGTTTACTGAAATGTACACCTTGGGTGGCAAAGCTAATGAAAATCATTTTAGACTGACATAATATAAAGTCACAATTAGTGAGACTTTGATGAGTCTCATTTATGTTTCAATTGCAAATCTTGTTCAGACAAGTCAACTCATCTTGTTCTCCACAACTGTACTGTGTCAGGAATGGAGTTTGTGCAGGTGGTAGTTTTTGCAGTTGCAGATTTTTGGTCTTCACTATTTACCGTGCATAGTCTTCCTTTTGCAATAATAGTTAATATTTAGTCTACTCATGAAGGACCTAGTGCAGGTGAAAATTCAAGCAAAAGCCTGTTCAAGTTCAACTGAAGGGCATGTTCCAATTACCCCCATTCCCTTCCAACACCGTAGAGAGCCAGCTGACTGGGACGTTAACAGTCAGCAGCTAACATAGTTTTATGACATAATAAGGTGTCAAAGGATTAAAAGTAAACATCAGAACTGAATTTAGTGGGCTATTGTGCTTACCTTAGTAAACTCCAGCCATGAGATGATCACCCTTTAACGGTCAATTTTTACCTGTACTAGGTTCCTTGTGTTTGATTGTAGTATTGACCGGTCCAACTTTGATTTCCAGCTCAAGACCCTCGACGGCCTGTGCGGATGACTCTCTGGTATCATCGCGCCAGATGACTTCCTCGTCGTTACAGGAGCGCGCTTCCAGTCGTCTCCAACAGTCGCCAGAAGATGGCAGTGAGAACTGCTCTGTGTTGATTTATCACACCACCGATTGGCTGGTCACGCCAATTGTGGACAATTCCAAAGTAAGTAGTCCCATTCTTGTCGATGACCAAACTGCACCATTCCAGATTCGATGAAGGACTCAAAAAACTATTGCCTTCTGAACATTTTTCTATTCTCATTCTTAACGCTGAGGTTTAAGTACATGTGCATGGTATTTTGTATCTCACATTCTGGTCATGCACATATTTTCGCCTTTTCCGTGCATTATGCCTGTGAGTTTAGTTTTAATGATTTTGTAACATTAGATTAAAAGCTTCAGTCTACCATTAGGCTGTACTTCAGTGTTTCGGTTCAGTAAGCATCTAGGCTATTGTCATGGTAACTACTGTACTCATCCCGGTCAATGCCGGTGGTGCTCAGATTGGGAATTTAAAAATCGCTGGAGGGTGGTGCTAACCTGAAAACAAAAATTTTGAGAAGTCTGGATAATCGTTTTACCCGACCAGCTTATTTATTCCCCCGTACATCTTTGCCATATTTGCTCACAAGTTAGACTAATGACAACCATTTCACGTCTCCTAAATTAGTAAAATGTGAGATTTTCTTGGCAAAATAAGGCAGGACGTCACTGAAACTTTTAACCAGAGATGTCTAGAGTAAATTTCTTGTGATGCATTTGTTGATGTAGACACTGGATTTTTTAAGGAAGGCTGAGTCATATACAGAAAAAATTCTCCATTTTGGGACAGTCTAAATCTCAGGACAGTGAAACTCGACCCGATTTAAAAATATTTATTCTGAAGATTGGGACATGCCACCTTTGGCGTTATTTCTAAAATATCCTACACTGCATTTTGTATCGTCAACTTCTAAGATAAAATTGTCAAAAATATAGACGTAAAGTAAATTCGTCTCCCTCATACTTAATGAATTTGGTTTGATCAGTATTGTCTATTTTTAAAATTTAGTACAGTTATTAAATTTTCACTGTCCCAGACGGATTTTTTTACAAGAAATTGGGCTTGGGCGTGAGACTAAGCCTGAGTGTTTGAAAGTGGAAAAGTAGAAATTGGGAATTTCGGGGCATTAAGTGGAACCAGTACGTAATTGCAAGTAGACTTCGAATAAGCTGTGCTTACTTTTTTTCAGATACAGAAGCCTCAACCCTTGAAATACGACAGCAAGACTCTCATGGTCCCCCCTTATTCTGGTAAACAATCATGGTTCAGGATAAAATGTAGTCGCACAAACTGGTAGCATAACCCCACAGTTTTGTGCCTGATGCTGAAACTGTCAAAGGGCATATTCCTGACTATGCTAAGGTGTAGCTGTAACTATTTAAAATTGTTTTAACAATATCCTATGTAAACAAAGCTACTGTTGTATATTGGATTTGGGTATCTCAGTAAAACCTTTTCCTGGAGATGAGTTTTGTTGAACACGACGTTCCATTTGTTCATAATGGCCTTAGTAGATTCATGCAGAATCTCAGATATTGGCACAATGAACACATTCTGCATATGAGTGATCTTTGAATCAGTGATGTCCCTCGTGAGGTACACGTAACCCGCATCATACAGTGTTATTCCCCAGCACTGCATCACGATTTCGTACTTATTGGACATGCCCCATATTGACAGTTTTACTTTTTTGCGCCTGCCTCAATATTTACCAAGTTTAGTGAAGAGTCTTTCGTGAATTTGAGGGATATGTTCCAGGGCTTAGCATCCAATCAAATAATGTTTTACATATTCACCTATATTTGTGATAATCAAACCATTTTCCATCTCACGTTAGACTTCCGGCTGAAAAGTATTTTTTCGTTTTTTTTTCCACTAGTTGAGAAGTGCTTGTCTCTTGCCAAGAAAGACCTGCAACGCCACCTTTCGACAGTGACGGACACCCTGAACAACCCTGAGAAAGGGCCACCCTCGCAGCGGCGTATGCACTTCCTCAATTACGTGGCTGTCCTGGCTGGCAATGGAATGTTGGCTAATGCTCTCACGCAGAGCAACGTGTTGAAGATTGTTGCTAAGCAGTTGAAAGACGCGTCACTACCGGAGCTGTAAGTGTACTTTCCTGATGTTGAGAGCTGTGCGCCTCTGAGGAAGTCCTCTCACAGTGTGGATCTTTGTATGTTGAACTTTAATTCATCGCTTATTTAGCTCATAATATTTCGAATTTTAGCAAAATAAACAGCACGAAAGTCTACTTGAGTGTTGTCATGAAACGACGCTTGACCAAATGTTTTAATTAAAATTATTTGGTGTGTGTTCACCTCAGTCAAGTGCCATCGGCTAGTAAGCAAATAGAACAGCAAAATAAAACATTTACAGAACTAAAACTAGTGTCAGCCTATGCCTGACACTGTAAGGCCAACAATGCTGACTTTAGAGCAAAACGTTTGTGAATGATGCCGTTTCACGTTCCACTGCTTTAGTGAAAGCATTCACTCCACATCATGTGACGGAAATTATAGAACGTTATTTGTTGGATTTGGCTTATGTGTAAGGCTGCATTTTCCTACCACTTCAACATAGATGAAGACAATATCATATTAAAAGTGGGCCGCGTCTGTTAAGACATTCGTATAACTTGGACAGGTCAGGTATGCCTTCTCTTTGGTCGTATTTACCTAAACGGGGTCATTCTCCTTCTTGTATTTTAGAAAAATCAAACTGGCTCGAATCGTTGGCCTAGCTGCAAGTAACACTTCAGAGTTAGCTGAAGAAACAGTAGTGTCAGAGGTAAGGCTGTCCTTGTTTGTGATGGTCTTTAGGGATGTGTTGTGCTTTTACCAATACGTTTCTTGTAAGAGAGATTCAACTAATTTCTAATCTGTGCTCGAATAAGAGTTGAATGGTTTTCATTGGCCCGCATATATGTGGTCATCCTGTCCGAGTGTCCGCTCGATATCTCAAAAACCCTTGGTCCAGTTGTTTTCGGATGTTATTTAGGGGATCAGTTGACGGATTTCGTTTAAACTTTATGCAGAGGTATGTGATGGCATTGCAATGGCGCCAATCAATTTTGAGCGAATTCCAACAAATACTGTGTCATTTTGCAACATGTTTTGTTGAACGCAATTTGCCATTTGTTTTTAATGGCCTTAATAGGTGAACGCTCTAACTGGCGGCAGGCTGATCTCGCGTCAGGTGTCAGTTTATGTAAAAGATGACCCAGGCTTGTGGCAGTGAGGAATATTTTCGTTAGGTGATTTGAATATGAAGCCTGTAATGTTGACTTTTTGTGCTTTCCTCACTGCCGGCTGGGTCATCCTTCACATCAACTGATGCCTGACGCAAGATCAGCCTGCTGCCTGTTGGAGTATTTATATGTTAAGGCCATTCGAAACAAATGGTACTTATCTCAAGGAAAATTTCCTGCCGAGATACTCTGTGTCTAATTTGTATTTGCCAAACCTCATAATTGTGTATGAAAAGAAGTAGACTAGATCTGCTAATTTTTCGATCCCTAGTTTTGTCTCTTTATGACATGTTTTATTTCTTTGTTGCAAAAGTTGAAAACTTCATTTTTTTAAACTTTTTATTTGTAGTCAAGTTGTTGTGTCCTTGTATTACACATGTAGCTGATAAGCACGTCAAGGAAAATGCCTTTTATAGTATACTGTGGATTGTGGACACGGGTCAACACTTGTTGCTTTTATTTTTCATTGAGGGTGTAGAATTAAAGCGGCTATCTGTAAACAATTTGAGGTCCGACACATTCTTATGAAAACATTTTGCTAGAGTTTGTCAAAATATAAAGAATTTGAAGGCAAAATCCAACCATCCAAGGTAAAATACTTGGTTGAATTACCTTTCCACCACTGTTTACTACTTGGGGTATTGCAACCCACCTGGTCTGACTTCTGGTTTTCTTGTGTAATGGGGCATTGTGTAGATGAGCGTAGTTTAGTTGGGACAGTCTGAATTGCAAAGCATGGCCACCCAGTACTATAAGCAAGTATTGCATACATTGCTGAGCTATGGGGGAGTGAAAATTTTTGGTATATTGTGATCTAAAATTGTTATAAACATGAAGCTCCTGCGCGATGAATACCTTTGTATGTTTTGTTACAGCCGGTCAGTATTTTGACTGAGGTCTTGCGAGACAATTTCCGCAATGTCCGCCTGAAGCATGCTTTCTTGCCAGCGCTTGGAGAGCTACTGTTTCTTGTGGCAAACCAGGTGAGAGGAAGGTTTTAAATTAACATACAAAATTTAGTCTCCATCACTTAAGACTGTCAAGACAAAAAGAATAACCTTTAATGTCATGTTATGGAAAGCTTTTGGTTACACTATTTTACACTATTTTTGTCAGTTGGTATTTCCCAACAGGTGACAATCTGTGTTGCTATTTTAATAGTTTTACACAGGGGCCATTCACTAATGCCGGTGACTCACTAATCAGAAGAAACAAAAATTCACATCATAGATAATGAATGCTTTGAGTGTCAACATTTTAACGTTGCAGTGTTGCCATCCAATACTTGAGCATGTGTTAGTAGTCACAACCTTACTTGCAAAGTACTGGGGACTCGCTGCAATACTCCCATCGTGATCCTGTGGGATCTCCCCAAACTGTCATGACATTAATGTTAAGTAACTGAATGCTCCCCAGCGCAGTGCATGTTGTGTCATTCTTTGTAACTATGCAATGCAGGAAGAAGCCAAGGGATTTAGCGTAGACAACTGGGCAGTGTCGACCGCATCTACTACTATTGTAACGCGTTGCCTGAGGGAAGGGGTAAGTTGTTAAAGTCTAGCGTGAGGCGACTGCTTGAATCTGGTCTATTGTGAAGGGGGCGATTGACGATAATTTTCTGACAATTTTGACTACTGTGGTGCCTCTTAGTGGCAGTTTTGTTTTTTTGCGCCCATGGCTGTATCTACTAAATCCTCTGCCGGATCTTTATTAAATTTGTGTACTTATATGAGGTTGACAACGGATGATGACAACGTTCGGACGGATCCAACAAACGCTGTGCCCCCTAGTGGCAATTTGATTTTTTCCATTTTCCTCTGTTTCATGGAAGTTCCTTGACGTAATTATACCTTTCAGTTAAAGAAGTGATGACATGTTCACATTTTTAGTGGATTCAACATATTTGTGCCATCTAGTGGCCATTTTTACTGTTTACTAGTCTGTTTTTTTTTGGCATCCTCCCGTCTATCAAATAAACCACTCTAATACGGATGATTTTGAAAATTGGCGTTTATGTTTCTACTGTGAAGAGGATGACTGGTGATCATTTCTGGATGATTAGGATTACTGTGACGCCTCCCAGTTGCAGTTTTTTTTTGCGTCCATGGTTGTATCTCAAAAACCCTCTGCAGAGGGCAAGTGTAGTGATACAAAGTAGACAACGGACAACAACAACATTTGGACGGATCTGACTGCCGCTGTGCCCTCACAGGGGCAATTTTATTTTTTCATTTTGCTATGTATCTTTGAAACACCTTGTAGGAGTTTTATAAAATTTAATGAATACGTTTCCATTAAAGAGACGATGACATGTTCCCGTTTTCAGATAGGTTCGACTTATAGTGGCCGTTGTTATTATGAAATTTTGCAATTATTTTTATTGAAACGACGATGTCTTCTCGTATTTTGACGAATTTGACAATACGCCATTTTAAAAATTTTTGAATATTACGATTTTGAAATGCCCTTTCCAGCCACCAAACTGTTTGAAGGATCATTATTAAAATTTGGAAGTGTGTTCCTGATGAGAAGACCAAGGCTGATGTTGATTTTTGGACGTTTTCAAGTACTCTCATCTGGCACTCACTAGTGGCAATTTTTTTGCGTCCACGGCTGTATCTCCTTTACACTTTGCAAGATCTTTCTGAAATTTAGCAAATGTGTTCGTATGGAGATGGCAACAGATTATGACGAGTTTCAGACCAATCGAACTAGAGCTGTGCTCTCTAGTGGCAATTTTTTACATTTGTATCTACAACTTCAGAGTTCCTTTATGCTTTTTTATCAAATTTGGCAAACTAGTTTCTATTACAAGGACGACAGCAGCTTTCTTTTTCGTGATGGATTTGACGTATTCTGCACCACTTAGTGGCCATGTTAATTGTTTAGTCAGCTTTTTGTCTTCTGCTTCTGTTCTTGCCGAACTGTGCAGAGGATCGTTATGAAAATTGACTGACAAGAGCATGATTGATGTGGATTTTTAAGCGGGTCCAACTACTGTGGTGCCAGTAGAGATATTTTTTGCATCTATGTCTGTATCTCTTAAACTCCTTGCAAGATGTTTTGAATTTTGGAATTATGGTGTTCATATTAACTTGACAGCAGATGGACGGATTCGACTGCCACTGAGGTTTCTATGGCAGTTTGTTTTTTTTATGTTTGTCTTTGTATCTTTGGAGCTCTTTGACAGATTTTCATGAAATTTGGCAAATAATTTTGAGAGACGACGCCTTCTCATTTTGGATGTATTCTGCGCCATCAAATAAACACTCCTAGAAGCATGCCATTTGCGGTGCAGTCGTGAGCATATTTCAACACCCCGCATTTCTCTTGTCACTAAAGACATAGGAAATGCCAGCACATCGGTGGTGCTTTGCTTTGAACTGCTCGTCTCTTGTTTCTAGGAAGACGCCACAGTAAACCACTATGCGGCAAAGGTTGTTGAGAACCTGGCGGCTACTATGGGTTCTCTAGTACAGAGGTTTGTCAACAACGAGACTGGCCTCCAGCTCTGGTATCTATTCAAGCACTCAACAGTCGATGCACTCCGCATTACAGCCATGTTGGTAAGTGGTAAGCTTCTGTCAGAGGAACTGCTAAGTCAAAGGAGGTTTGTTGGTTGAATTAGACCCAGCTATATACTGCCTGTTAATTTAGTTGTTTGAGGGTCACAGTAACTTTTAATACACCATAGATTCACTTTCATTATCTGTTTCATTAAAGGTTAGATGTCTGGTTGTAGGTAATACGACAGTAAGCCTGTGATCATGATTAAGTGAATCATTGCAATGTATTAAAACTTAATAACCATTTTTCTAAGCCTGTGCAATGAGTTCAGCACCGATTAATCAGACATATGGCTGTGTTAGATGTGACTTCAATGAAACGCCCCGTCCCGTCATTTGCCTCTTCAGCTNAAGCAACTGGTGTATAGGATGTGCTTGTATTATGAAGATTACTCACATTTTGCCCCTAGCCTATTGAGGAGACAATGACCATGCCTTTCCATTTTGCAAAGTATGCCCTCTACTGGCCACTTTATGGTACCAATAAACAACCCTAGAAGGATACCGTATGCGGTGCAATTGTGGGCGCATTTCAACGCTCTGCGTTGCTCTTTTGTTTTTTTGCGCCCATGGCTGTATCTACTAAATCCTCTGCCGGATCTTTATTAAATTTGTGTATTTATATGAGGTTGACAACGGATGATGACAACGTTCGGACGGATCCAACAAACGCTGTGTCCCCTAGTGGCAATTTGATTTTTTCCATTTTCCTCTGTTTCATGGAAGTTCCTTGACGTAATTATACCTTTCAGTTAAAGAAGTGATGACATGTTCACATTTTTAGTGGATTCAACATATTTGTGCCATCTAGTGGCCATTTTTACTGTTTACTAGTCTGTTTTTTTGGCATCCTCCCCTCTATCAAATAAACCACTCTAATACGGATGATTTTGAAAATTGGCGTTTATGTTTCTACTGTGAAGAGGATGACTGGTGATCATTTCTGGATGATTAGGATTACTGTGACGCCTCCCAGTTGCAGTTTTTTTTTGCGTCCATTGTTGTATCTCACAAACCCTCTGCAGGGGGCAAGTGTAGTGATACAAAGTAGACAACGGACAATAATGACATTTGGACAGATCTGACTGCCGCTATGCCCTCTCAGTGGCAATTTTATTTTTTCATTTTGCTATGTATCTTTGAAACACCTTGTAGGAGTTTTATGAAATTAAATAAATATGTTTCTATTAAAGAGATGGTGACATGTTCCCGTTTTCAGATAGGTTCGACTTATAGTGACCGTTGCTATTATCATGAAATTTTGCAAATATTTCTATTGAGACGACGATGCCTTCTCGTATTTGGAAGAATTTGACAATGTGCCATTTTAAAAATTTTTGAGTGCTACGTTTTTGAAATCGCCCTTTCCAGCCACCAAACTGCTTGAAGGATCATTATTAAAATTTAGAAGTGTGTTCCTGATGAGAAGACCAAGGCTGATGTTGATTTTCAGTCATTTTCAAGTACCGTACTCTCATATGGCTCTCCCTAGTGGCAATTTTTTTGCGTCCACAGCTGTATCTTCTTCACCCTTTGCAAGATCTTTCTGAAATTTAGCAGATGTGTTCGTATGGAGATGGCAATAGATGGCAGCAAGTTTCAGACCAATCCAACTTGAGCTTTGCTCCCTAGTGGCAATTTTTTATAACTTCAGAGTTCCTTGATGCTTTGTCATCAAATTTGGCAAACTTGTTTCTATTACAAGGACAACAGCAGCTGTCTTTTTGTGATGGATTCGACGTATTCTGCACCACTTAGTGGCCATGTTAATTGTTTTTAGTCAGCTTTTTGTCTTCTGCTTCTGTTCCTGCCGAACTGTGCAGAGGATCGTTATGAAAATTGACTGATTTTCTCCTACTGACAAGAGCCTGATTGATATGGATTTTTAAGCGGGTCCAACTACTGTGGTGCCAGTGGTGACATTTTTTCGCATCTACGGCTGTATCTCCTAAACCCCTTGAAAGATATTTTTGAATTTTGGAATTATGGTGTTCATATTAACTTGACAGCAGATGGACGGATTCGACTGCCACTGAGGTTTCTAATGGCATTTTTTTTTTTTTTAAGTTTGCCTTTGTATCTTTGGAGTGCTTTGACATATTTTCATGAAATTTGGCAAATAGTTTTGAGAGACGACGACACCTTCTCATTTTGGATGGGTTCAATGTATTCTGCACCATCAAATAAACACTCCTAGAAGCACGCCGTTTGCGGTGCAGTCGTGAGCGTATTTCAACACCCCGCATTGCTCTTGTTACTAAAGACATAGGAAATGCCAGCACATCAGTTGTGCTTTGCTTTGAACTGCTCGTCTCTTGTTTCCAGGAAGACGCCACAGTAAACCACTATGCAGCAAAGGTTGTTGAGAACCTGGCAGCTACTATGGGTTCTCTAGTACAGAGGTTTGTCAACAACGAGACTGGCCTCCAGCTCTGGTATCTATTCAAGCACTCAACAGTCGATGCACTCCGCATTACAGCCATGTTGGTAAGTGGTAAGCTTCTGTCGGAGGAACCGCTAAGTCAAAGGAGGTTTGTTGGTTGAATTAGACCCAGCTACATACTGCCTGTTAATTTAGTTGTTTGAGGGTCACAATAACTTTTAATACACCATAGATTGACTTTCATTATCTGTTTCATTAAAGGTTAGATGTCTGGTTGTAGGTAATACGACAGTAAGCCAGTGATCATGATTAAGTGAATCATTGCAATGTATTAAAACTTAACAACCATTTTTCTAAGCCTGTGCAATGAGTTCAGCACCGATTAATCAGACATGTGGCGGTGTTAGATGTGACTTCAATGAAACGCCCCGTCCCGTCATTTGCCTCTTCAGCTTTAGTTATATTGTCCATGTTGTGTAAAATTTAGCTGCTCTGTTGCAGGCATTGTGTCGCTTGACTAAGCATTCTGTAGCCATCTTTCAAAGCATCATTGACAAGGTGGGCTTGGCAACTGTGCTGGACGCCTTGTCGCTTGGCATCACTCGCGTACAGCAGGCTGTTGTCACTATGTTTGCAGTTCTGATATCGTCCGGGACACACCTACATAGGCTGACAGCTGACAAGGTATGAGGAATTTAGTATTTAAATCAAAATTGTGTTGCGATTGCCTTTTGAGAATCAACACAAACAGCTAAATTGTGTTTTGAGAACGACCACATTACATTTTATTGTCTTTAGAGATTCAACTATTATTTGACAGCGAGAATTAAGTAAACATGACTGTGTTTAAAGAATGTACCCGGGATTTCCAAAAGAATACCCAGCAAGAGTTGCTACAGGGGGTTTGTTTGGCATCGTTTTGTGTAATGGTCATGGGGCATATGTAAGGAAAATGTGGACGCGATTACCGCGATATAATGAATTATAATGAATTAGAAAATTTTGGTCATTCTATGGTCTGTTAAACATTTCTTGTTGACTACTTATCAACTAATTCATAGCCACACTTCTCTATTATTAGCTTAATTGCAGATGCAGGAATTCATAGCTGGTACCATGGCCAATATGAGGGGGATGTTTCGGAAATTCCCAAAATATTTGAGTGCAGAGAAAGAACAAGCTCATATGCCCCACCTGTAGAACATATCATTAGTTCTGTACTTGACAAACTTTTTTATAGTCATTCGATGTTTTTTGCCATAGGACTTCGTGTTTCGCGTGATGCGACTGCTGGAGAGTCCCAATATGGTGATCAGGGCCAAGTCATTCTTGGTCCTCCTTGAGGTCATCAAGTGCAACCAAGAGATGGCGCTGGCTGCCTGTCAGAACAGGTGACTGTAATGGAAATCATTCAATGAAATCCAAAATTTTTTAATTTTAATTTGCGGGCAAACTCTCTCGTTTTGTTTTCAATTTGTTTTCTGAATATGACCATGGAGTTGGAGAAATAATAACCACCTAGAAACTGAATGCAACAATATTAAATAGTAGATGTAAATTGTGGAAGGTTTAGTGAAATCATGTTTTCTCGTGCTTCAACAGAATGGTCGCGTTATCCAAACAAGTAATGGTAAAGAATAGTTCAAGTCAACCATTTCTCACGATGTATTCCCACTTGGTATTTGCCTACTTCAGGAAGTGTATGATAATAGTCATTTGTTGCGTAGACTTGTGATGTACATTGAGAGGGACAGCAGGAAGCAGCCTTCAAGTAAAGCAGACATTCACAAGCAGACGGAGTACCATTCTGATTGTCTCCTGCTGCTGATGGAAGGTATCGAAGGACTGGTGCCTAACATAATAAGTATGCCATTTTTGCAATTGAGTTTGAAAACTAGAGGAGTGTGTGTTTTATGACATGATTTTTATGAAAAGCACATTTTTAATTCTTTCTCTTAGCACAGCAAACCGTATGGTCAACAAGTGACTACTTTGTCAAATTTCTTCACAGTTCGTGCTGTGTGGATATCACAAAACAAGTTATGGTACATTTTCCATTATATGCAGTATGTAATCAGCCTTTGGCAGTTGTTTTTGTGCTAATTTAGTAGAGACTACTGTACTGTTCAGCAGCATTGCTGTGTTTTACGTCTAGCAGAATTTGGAGATTTTACATTCTGATGTTTCAATTTACAAAATGTGACAATGTTTTAGAGATTCTAATCAGTCACTGAACATAGTTGTTTTCACACAGCCAGACTTTGAAAATTAACATTGGGCTCAAGAGATCTGTGAGCAGATTATGTCTTTGTGTCGACTTCGTTTCATATCCAAATTAAAGTCGAAGACAACCATTTTTCATATCATTTTTAGCAAAAATAAGGTCTGTTAATTATCCCAGACATTTTTCAGTTATTTACAGCTTTTTGTAATTTAAACAATTACTCGTCTGCTACTTCGGAAGTGACGTTTTGGCTCCCTTGCCATACACCTGGCACCTTCTAAATAGCTCCAATACTTTAGACAAGTCCACAATAAACTTGACCATGTTAGGTTCACCGATCTGTTCATTGGACGACAAACTGTCCTGTTCACTCGCAGTCTAACTAGGCCTGTATGCACTCTCACTACTCAACATCGCAGCAGGGCTGCTTACAGGCTCTGGGCTATAATGAGTACATCCAGGTACACAGCAAAAGTGTGGCATGTTGACTGACTCGTAAACGAAAGCAAACGACGACCGAACTTATCACAACCGAGGTAGAACAACGACTGACTCGACAGCTCTCATAGTTGGACTATATGAAAAGAAATTCTTGCCTCCCAAAACGTCACTTCTGGAGTAGAGGACGAATTATTAATTAAATTGCGGAAAAGCTGTAATTAAGTGAAAAATATGTCTGGGATAATCAATGAACCTTATTTTTGCTAAAAATGACATGAAAAAAGGTTGCCTTCCCCTTTAAGGCACGCGGTAGCCTTTCACAGACTCATGGTATGCGTGGTTTTGTTTCAAGAGCAAGCATTGGAATCACTCGAGTCCGTGCATGGCCGCAAACACCCATCAACTGTCCAAGCCAAACAGATTAGGGCACACGTTCCCGTCATGTCTTGTCTGCTACACCTGGTGACGAGTCAAGTGTTCCGTCCGCGCATCGTCACCAGCGAATTCATGCGTCATGTTGCCACATTCCTTAACCATGTGCAGTCGATTGACTCAGGAGAGACCTGCATTGAGACTTCAGCTGGTGAGATCTTTTTTTTCTCTGGGGCATTGGTTGAGTGGTGTTATTTTGTGTTTTGTTGAGTTTACTGAGTTTGTAACTTTCAGTGCAAAGTGAAACATTATTTGGTTGTTTTTGGAACCTGCTGTCACGTCACAGCAGGGTCACTTTTTCACTCTAGTTTGGTTGTCTGCTTTATTTAATTCTATCCACATATTTGCCTCTGTGTGTGTCGAATAGTGTGTGAAGGCATTGTTTTAACCATTTCATTTCGGTGATAGTCTTAATGTGTGATATAGGTTAAAATAATGAATTGTTTAATTTGCATAAAATAAGATTGTTCGAAATTTAGTTTACATAATTATCTGTTCTTTTGTTTGTTTTCCTTTGCTTGCACATTTTTGTGTACCACGGACTTTCGGATTATCAGAACTGGGTAACTATGTTTCTTTCATTTTCATTTGTCATGAGTAATTTTTTCATTTGCCAAGATGTATACTTATTTGCAAACTTCCGTCTTATCTAAAATTTGCCTCTTCTTTGCAAATGGATTAGTATGAATGTGAATAAATTGCTTAATGCCGGTTTTGTCTTGTCTTAAACTTTAAAGTTTTTGATATCCTCGTGTGTTTGCTTTTTATAACAATCATGCAAAACCACCTGTAATGCACAGACCTATAGACCTTTCTCCCCTCCATTCAAAGGAGACTACCATTCTGAAGATGCCATTCAGTGATTACCTGACTTATTTCCATTGAGGTGCTGAAAACATAAGTACCCAGTTGCATGAAACAGTCCCAAATGGTGTCTCAACTAAGTTCCCTAAATCTACAGCATATTTGTAGGCTTGTGAAAACACTGATTGTCCTTTCTTAAGCTGTTTGAGTCTCATTACTAAGTCCGTTTCTGGCTTTGATACAAATCAAGAGTCACGTCTACCTTGAATTCTTACTATTACCGAAAATAAATGGGAATCTTTTCGTGTAATGCCCCTAATTTAAGGACTAAGTCTCTAATTATTTTGACTCAATTAAGGGCTCGGTTTTCAGTTACATTATAAGAAAATAAAGATAAAGTAATTGTGAGTACAGAACGAAACAAATAATTATGCAAAAGATTTAGAGATCGTAGTTGGGTCCCTATTTGGAACCGTTTCACGCAACCAGGCACAGGTATCCCAATGATGTTCAGCACTATCGTAAAGGGAGATAACTCTACTACAGAGGGCGAATTAAATAGACTTTACATATTTGGGTGCATATGGTTGTCGTCTCTGCAGGGACAGCTGTATCTCCTAAATCCCTTGCAAGATCTTAATGAGACTTGTTAGATGTGTTCCTGAGAAGTTGATGGCGAATGACGAGTTTTGTACCAATCCAACTACCACTGTGCCCCCTTGTGGCAAGTTAAGTTTTTGACGTTTACCTCTGTATCTTTAAGGATCGTCAATGGATTTTCATAAAATTTGGCAGTTAGACATCTATTACTGAGGTGACGCTGTCATCTGTTTTTCAGTAAAATTTGAGGCATTTTGCGCCACCTTGTGACAATTTTTACTGTTTTCGAGTCTTGTTATTTGACGTCTGCGTTTCTGTCAACCAAACCACTCTAAGGATGGTTGTGGAAATTGGCATTTATGTTCCTAATGGGAAAAGGAAGTCTGACGATGATTTTCCGGTGACTTTATTTACTTTGGTGCCTCTTTGTGGCAGTTATGTTTTTTTGCTCTTATAGCGTCTTAGTGGCAATTTCATTTTTTCATTTTCCTCTGTTTTCTCAGAAGTTCCTTGACAGATTTTTATGAAATTTGGTAAATAGCTTTGATGACACAAGTTCTCAGATAGATTCGACATATTTTGTGCAATTTGGTTGCAATTTTTTATGTTCCAAATAAACAGCCCCAGAAGCACACCGTTAGCGGTGCATTCGTGGACGCATTTCAACGCTCCGCGTTGCTCTTGTTATAATACTAAGCAACACACCTAGAAGCACGCCATTTGCAATGCAGTGATGGGTGCATTTCAACGCTTTGCTTTTGCTGTTGTGGAATAGAGAAAGACAGATATTTATCCTTGTGCTATAATTGCTATACCTGTGTAATTTGACAATTTGATTGCCAAGTAGCTTAATGCTTTATTATGTAACCTTGTCAATTTAGCATTTTGATCTTTTATTCTCTGACTAACATAATAATTAATTATTTTAGTTTTGACTACTTATTTCTCCTTGTTAAAGGTACCTCTCTCACTGAAGACTTCTTACGTACTGTGGTGTCAATCATTGAATCTCTCTCTTTACATCCCCAAATCATCATGGAACATTCCAGCATAGTCATCGATGCAATTCTTCCTCCACTGGCTGTCATGATATCCAGTTCAAATGGTGAGACATTTCATAACTTTCCTGTGGCTGTAAACTCTTTCATAATATGTGTTTCTTGTAATCACATTGCCACCATAATACGAATTCAATTTCCCCCTAAAATGAGAGATTAGATGAAATGGTTGCCATTATAAATTTGTTACGGTAACACTTGAACCTGAATGCAATTCAGAATGGTTTTGATTGCAAATAACTGGCGTGTGATTGGCCAGGAACTAATGTGTGGCTGGCCACTACTTTTGTCCGTCACAATCACGCTAGCAGTTTGAAGCGTGATTAAAAATCAAACTTTATTGTTTGTCAGGATTGCTTGTAATCAACAAGTGATGCTGTAATTAAAAAGGGACACTGTTATTGTTGGGAGACTGGATGTTTGGTTTTCGGTTATTGTTTCCTTTATGCATTGTTAAAATTTTATTAGATTAACTGAGATGCCCAAAACATTTTGTAATGATTGGAAAGGTGTGATTTGCACTTGAAAATATCATAGTTGATTTATGGGCGATAACAACCAGTGATAGTTAATTTTTAGTGTGATCCAATAGAAACAGCTGGTTGTGTTTGATTGGCACCTCAGAACAAAAACAGGATTATCACTCGGCTGTTCACTACTGACAGTACCCTTGATGGATAACTCTGGTTTTATCCCGTGAGTTGTTTGTAGTTATGTGTTTTATGTAATTCGCATTGTGCCATAGGTGAGACACGTGCAACAAGCCTGCGTCTCTTTACCGACATGTCGTCGTTGTTCCTCAAAGACGAAGAATTCAGCGGGA
Organism: Phoronis australis; assembly: GCA_002633005.1. Lineage (NCBI taxonomy): Eukaryota > Metazoa > Phoronida > Phoronidae > Phoronis > Phoronis australis. The sequence goes on along the minus strand of NMRA01000007.1, from coordinate 2,169,438 downwards.
GAAAGGATTGGAGCAAGAAGCTGCATCAGATTGTTGAGTCCTTGATACTGCCACAGTAAGTTTCCTAGGCCCGTTTTATAACAGGTCATTTGTTCGGTCATAGCAGTGATGGTCGTTGGAACACTGTTGCAAAGGTGACAGTGCTTTTTATGCAGCAGCAAAAATGTTGTAACTGACAGGAAGTTGAGAATTTTTCATGTTCAGACTTCACCACTGCCTTCATGAGTCATGTTAAGGAGCTGTGGCTGGGGTCAGTTGCATAGTACTTTTAGGATGACAATGTTAGCACAATGGTTCTTATCATGGATTCTCACACGCAAGGGCTGGCTTGGAATGCTGTGTTGACTTCAAGCATTGCACTTGATGTCTCTTGCATGCCTGCTTGTGCTGAGTCATGTTTGGATTTGAGTGAACCTGGTAATTCATTCTATGAGACGTTGAAATCAATGTTTCCATTTAAATAGGCATAATATGGTTTGAAAAGAATTAATTATTGATGAAGTGGAGATATTATTTAACTTGAGTTGACATATCACGCTTTCAGGTTTGAACAGATCCTGTTGGACCAAGACCCCCTGCCATCCTATGGTCTCAAGCTTCTGTTGGCTCTACTGGAGCAGCAACCTGCATTTGTAAAGTGAGCCTGACTCAGCTGTCAAATTATTTTAGGGACTGGATGTCCTGAGTTTTCTTCATTGTGTTTTTCAAGCTCTTAATATAGTTGAATGGCAGTAAATTTATGGTAAATCTTCGTCAATTTAGGACACGTTTTGGGACATAATAGAATTTTTAATATATAAACATTGATAAAGAAATTTTATTTTTTAATAATCTTCCCAGTGTTTGTATGGTAAGAACTGTACCTAGCAACATTTGAAAATTTTTTGAGCCTTTGGCAATGTAATAGACCTTTAAGAATTGAAAAGCATCACAAATTGAAAAGTTCTTGCGGTAGGTTTTCATTCAGTGAATGAAAAACAAATGGTTTGTTCTGAGTTGTTTGCTCGTATCTGTTGTTGACCTGTTCTAGTTTAAGAATCCTTTCATAACTCCGTCAAAAAGTAAAAATGAAAGGAGTACCTTGCAAAAGCAGTGCGCTGTATTCTTCACTGGTCTTATTTTTGTGAACTTTTTTCTTTTGATTTATTCCTTTGTTTAGACAAATGCAGGGGCAAGGCCTGGTCGCCGTGGTGTTTCAGGTGCTCGTTGATCACCAAGGTAACCCCACCAGCTCTACTATGTCCAGTGTGGTCAGTGTCCTGAATGTACTGATAACTCACAGGGACACGGATCTGACCGACTTGTACAATCAAGGTATTTCTGTCTAGACGCACTCTTTGATTCACTAGATAGTACAGTGCTATTGCAGAATAGGGTCGCACTGTTACGTCAATTTTGTATTTGAAGTTATCTGGTCATTAGTGAAGGTGGATGCGGTTTTGAAGGACGTGTATGATGTGTCTTCCTTCTGTGAGCGTCGATTTAGCGGTACAAATGGTCAGTTTAGTTAGGCTTTACTATGTAAAATTTGATGGCAGTGGAGGGAATGTAATTTGCAGTCATAGGGCTACATGGTGATTTGTCCTGCAATATTACAGTTTGTTGTCTTGAGGGAGGAGTGTTTTTAGCCTTATTCATTATCAGTCCTTGTCTAGTAATGTCAAAATTTGTTTTGTCATGTGTTTGAGCTCATGTTCCTCAAATTTTGGTGATTGTGAAATGAATTTGGACCCCAAATTTCGAACAGGGTTGGTTGATCATGTGATCAATGTGTTTACTGACTTGGCGACCATTTCTCTGGACCCTGATGAGCGCCCCGACCAAAAGGCTGCACTACCGGTGTTACAAATTCTTCTTGACCTCCTGCATTCTGTGTTGAAATCTGTGTCAGATGTGGTCAGAAAAGCGCTCCAGGTAATGCTTATGAAGTTACTTAATAAGTGCTTGTGTGACTTGCTCAATGGCGGAAGTTAAACTTTTGTTATTCAAAGTGAATTACTTATTTTTATTCCAATTATGCTCTGCTAACCAATTTGTCGCTCCAATTTTCAATCACTTTGAAGTGTTTCTGTTGTTCAGAGTTTGACTCAGTGTTGCTTGCAGTCAACAATGATTAAAGAGTAACTCAATTTCCTGTCTCTGTACACCAGTGCCATCTTTTGGCTCACGAGAACAATTGTTCACTGCTTACAGAGCCAAGCACATAGCTTTTACCGGGTCTTTAAGGTGCAGCATCAACTGTTATGATGTGTTGAACAGAAATTATCATTAACTTCACCTAATAATTGTCCTTAGCTCTTTTCTGGCTTACATGCGCAATGTGGATTTATATACACTTGAAGTGTTTACAACGTTACGTGATTTCAGGCCAAAAAGTCAGGCAAAGGTGATGGCACCAGCGAGGCAGAGCAGGCAGAGAAGGTTCTCCTCTCTAACAAGCCCTTTACAGATGTCACTAGCAGTCTTACACAGCTGGTAGGTGTGAGATATGACAACACCACTACTGCCCCCCCCCTTCAGTAAAGTGAGCCATGAATGTCCCATTGATAAACCTGTAGTCATCAGTTCATAACCTAACCTGTTAGAGCTCGCTGCATCAACTGGGTTATTGTGGTTTGGTTCTTGAATAGCATTGAATAGTGTTATCATGGGTGCGTTCTGTATTCACGAAACACTCGCAAGGTATTTGTGGCAAGAAATCATCGCTTATGGAACGAAACCTTGATTTTTTCCCCAGAATTTAACATTTTGTCATTGACAACCAGCCATTTTGCTAGCATATGCGAGTAAGGTACAAGCTTACTCACGAAACTCTCGCCTTTGACTCGCGTGATCTCGCCTTTTTTGCGAGACACATGTTCTATGGAATCCACCCCAGGCCTGGTCTCACAAGCTAACAATGACTTTGGAGTGGAGCCTGATGGCGGCTGGTAAAAGGTACTCACATGCCTGCAAATTCCTGCAGATGTCCGCTCGCCTTCGTCAACCTCACTGAACAAACTGCTTTCCACTGTTATTTTTGTTTAGGAATCCATTTTGGTGTTTCACCCTACGGTGATCTAAATGCTTTTTCATTGTGAAGTTACTCATTCGTTGTTTCCTGCAGTAATTATTGCCCGCTGTTCAAGTGGTGATTTTTCATTTTCAGTTGTGCCACGAAGACTCTGATATAAGTGACTTGGCATGCAAGTCTCTGTCTCTGCTCATTCAGTTGTATGGGGCTGAACACTCAGATTGTTTATCCAAAGAAAATCTGGTAAGAGCTTTGGAAAATCTCCAACATTTGTAACACTAAGAATTATGACTCTTGCATGTTGTAAGAACTCTCATTGTTTAACATTCTCTTTCTTTTTTTTTAAATTCAATAGGTTTTATGGTAGTTATTACTGAAAAATTTGTATTCCTCATTATTTACATCAAATTAGTTGACAAGGTGTTATTGCTGTAACCCTTTTGCTGCAGCAGTGTCTGGCTATTGCAGCTACTGCTAGCTCCAGTTATGGCTGCTGTCACTGCTACTGCTGCTGTTGTTGTATAAGGTGGTATTGTTGCTAAAAGGTATTTCTTAGAGGTATGGAATTTAGACGTATTTGGACGTATTGCGTTTGTGTTGAACAGGATTGTTACGAAAAAGCTCTGAGGAAGGCTGACAGCAAAAAGCAGAAGATACTGTTGCGAATAATTAAAAGACTGGTGAGGGTTTACCTTTTCTTTTTTGACGCAGGTGTGACTTCGCTGGCATTAGATTTTGACATGATCACAATTTGGTCTCGTATCAGTATTGTGCCTTACTGATGCATATGCGCATGTGGGTGCCTTGTCAAAGTTTAAAACTCATAACATAGTAACTGCAGCCAATACTCAGCTCTTAAACTTAGCTGAAAGGCCATCGGAGTGCTTTTCACAGATTTGTGAAATGGACACAGACCAAAAGAATGGGAGGAAAATACTTATTCTGTATGTTGGTACTAACCAAATCAAATTCCCTTGACATAGTTAGGGAACCCCAAACAATTTTACCGGTTATATACATTTCTTTAACAACAATGAATCATATCGTCTGCCATCTTGTAATTTCTGTTTTTGACCTAATGACATCATTTAGTTACCAAAATGCCAGCCAGTCACCCAACCGTATGCTTCGGTTCACGAGTTCAAAAAATGTGCAAATGGTGGAGTGACAAGTGAATAGTGAAAAGTTGAATCTTTGAGTGAATTAATTTCTTTCGAAGGGCTTGCTTTCCGTGCAGTTAGGCTCGCCGTATTATTTCTTCAGATAAAGATGTTCCTGCAAACAAAATTTTTACGTGTGCAGGTTGATGTGCAATTTGAGTGTGATATGTATGACTTAGTTCTACACTTTCAGTGTACGGCCTTCCAACCCTGTTTAAAGGTTGGTTTACCGACTAATAACATAGCAAATGTCTGGCATATAGATCTTAAGTGTAGCAGGATCAATAGCAGAAACGTTCTGTTGTAATGTTTCAGGTCAGTTCTGATGCAGAAGGAGTTGCCAACATGGCAGCAAATGGCACGAAGCTAGCTGACACACTGAAGAAACTGTCACAAACAGCCAGGTTTGTGCTGGTGGAAAGAATTTCTAACTTGTCTCTTAAGCATAAGCATAGTAATCGCAGGTTGTTTTGGACATTGTACCGTAAGCACCACCAAATTGCAGTTCTTGCCAGCTGCTGGGTATACGGTATTTCTACACTTAGTGTTGCCACAATTTACCATACTAGCCATCAGTTGACCATTTTTATTGTACTGTGGCAGCAAAAACTTGAGAAATAACTGTGACAACGGCTCTTACAACGTCATGTGGATCTAGTACAACTCATGGATGCATCATATTTTCATCAAGTATTAATAAATCCTCGAAAATTTGCCATATGAATGGGAGTAATTGTAGTGATGGGTTACTGAGGTAATAGTAAAATAAGATTATAGTTATTATTCTTAATTATTACTTTCAGTTCCCACGCTGATGTTGCCCTGGCGTCACTTGCATTGGAGATACTGAAAATGAGTGGACTACCCTTGTAACGAAAAAGAGCCTGTGTACTTCCCTTTTTGAACAAACGATCTGGTGCTGGAGCATGTGTTCTTGAACAAGTGATCTAGGAGAGGAGAATGTGTTCTTGAACAAGTGATCTAGGAGTGGAGAGTGTGTTCTTGAACAAGTGATCTTGGACTGGAGCATGTGTTCTTGAATAAGTGATCTATGTGTTTTTGAAGAAGTGGTCTAGGACTGGAAGCTCCGAGTGTGTCTTCTTGAACATGTGATCCAGGACTGGAGAATGATTTCTTGAACAAGTGATCAAATGCTGGAGAATGAGTTGTTGAGCAAGTGATATGGGACTGGAGAATGTTTTCTTGAACACGTTACGCACCCACGCTGTGGATTGAGTATCCCGACTGCTTGGTCGGCCAGTCTGGATACAGCCTTGTCATTGTCAGGTTGACAGTGGCAAACCAATGTTTACATAGTTCAGCTCTCTTATTGTCTGCTTTTATCTGATGCTCACGTAACCCAGTAATGATGTTGTAAACAGTGCGCCTGACGCTAATCGATTTTATTTAAAAATATTTAATTTCAAACGATTTTCAACAAATTTTGCGAAGCAAATGTGTTTTGTATGAAATACTTTCCCCAAAAAACTGCGAATGCAGGAAAACAGTCGACTTTCAGAGAAATTAGACTTAACTTTCACCTGTTGGTTCCTTTGTGCGACTGTAAGCTCTGACCAGCTTAACCACAGTACTGTGTACCGACACAGAATGTGTGCTTGACGAATTTATCGAGCGTAATTCTAGATTGGATCGTGATAGTGAAAATTTCTTGGTTTTACACTCCAGGACAAGGAACGTAATGACGTGATCTAGGGCTGGGGCATGTTTTCTTGACCAAGTTATCTTGGACTGGAGCATGTTTTTTTGAACTAGGGATCTAGAGCATGAGCAGGATTTCTCGAACATGTGATCTAAGAATGTATCGTGTTCTTGAACTAAGGATCTAGAGCTTGAGCAGGATTTTCAGTATCATTGGCATTAAGTTTGCCTTCTCATTACATGAAGCTTAGTAAGACTAGTACAGAAAAGTACTTGAGATGTGTGTTGACCATTTTTGTCCCCACAAAATATTTTGGTTGTATATATTCAGTACCTTGTCTGTTCGACATACTCATTGTAAACTGTTGTTCTCTGATTATTCGATTATCTTAGTTTTTGACAAGATTTTGCTTGGCTGTTGTTAATTGGCAAATGGCTCGACAGATACTTTGATGGACCTTGGCAGAGGGGTGTCGCAGAGGATGCACCAGTACCAGTCAAATTTCATACAGTGGTCAAATTGTTATTAAATTACATGAACTAATGAACCTAGAGGCGTACTTTTTGCAGTGCAGCCGTGGACGCATTTCAAGGCTTTGCATTACTCTTGTTTTAGTTTGTGAACCAACCAGGTCATAACTATTCTCATCATCATTGAATATGACTGAAAGTCTGGTAATAAAGTGGTTTGGAGATAACGCAGTGCCACCCATAGTTTCTAGTATTAACTAACAATGCTTTGTATTGGCCAGACATTAATCACAATATTTGTTCATTGCTGTTTTATAGCAAACTGATGATGTTTGTGTCATTCTATTGGCATTTTTTCTATTATAACTACAGTGTCAAAAACATTTGACAAACTGATCTAGTACTCAGTATGCATCATGTGTTGTTTGATTTGCTAAATCAATGATATGCATTTTTCTTCGCTAATCAAGAGCAGGGTTTCAAGTCACGAGGAGACTGACAATCCTTACAGACTACTTTTGAACTGGGAAGTTAAGCTTTAGGGTACTTATGGAATTGTTCATGTATAATTTATTTATTGAATTATGGAATAATCTTGTCAATGATGTATTGTGGAGTAATGTTTTTGTATTTGGTTGATTTCATTTTATTTTTGTTTTTATTCATGAATTTTTGTGAGTTTTATAGGTGTAATTTTTTGTACAGATAGTGTATTTAATTTTTTGTTAAGAGTTTTTGTTGAGTTTTTGTGGCGTTTATATCTCTGTGGTGAAATAAAGGTCTCATAATATTTGCAAGAGTGACAGTTAATTCCATCACTGGGTGACACAGACAGTTGGTTCCACAATATGGGCCACCTGCTCTGATACCGGCCTCTCATAATGAAGGGATGAAAAACCAGGTAAAGGGTAGTCAATGAGGACGTTAACAGCCTTATGACCCTGCCCGCTTATATTAAAGAGGGTATGATTAGTCTCAACTATTATAACAATGGTTTCACCGTCTCTTCTTTATTAAAATGAGCATGAAAGCATGCTGCTTCAGTTGCATTTCGGCCATCTTGTTGAGATATGAATATTCAATTGTGACTTTTCCTTTTGTGAACTATTCATCAGAAGCTTACTTTTACCGTAATCGTTCGGGTTAACGCCCATGTTCAGTTAACCGCCCATCCCCGACTTTAAGTGGATTTCCGATTTAACCGCCCACTGCTCGGTTAACCGCCCTCCCCCGATTTTTTGGGTTCGCCAATTTAACCGCCCAGGGCGTTAACACGAACGATTACGGTATATGAAAACTGGCAATTAATATTTTAAAAGAAGTTCCAGGTTGTGAAATAGTTTTCGAGTGTGACATGGGCTTTATGTATCAATTTAAATATCTGTGGTGTAATAAGTTTACTAAGCAGAATCAACTATTTGAATTGTGTAAATGAATACACGAGATCCAGTAGCGAGGATCCCAGTCGTGGAAATTCTCTTTGCATTTTGTCATGTACTCATTTCCATAGAAGAGTGCATTTTTACTCCAAAGCCCCAGAACTACAGCATATTGCAACCCACTCTTTGGCACCAACAGAAGAAGATTGTGTTTTGACTCATTTTGCACAGGCGATGAGCCGGGCTTAAAAGGATGCTAAACCCTGTTTTGATGATTGTAACCAATCCAGCTCGTTGTCACCTGTTGATGCATCATTGGCCCGAGATAAAAGCAGGTATCAACTATACTTTCTAACCCCTATCTCGCAAACTGGACACTGTGGTCCTTGGTGGGTGCTAAAAGCGTAGGTTATGCTTGCCCCTTTTAGCAGACATTGAAATAAGTTATCAAACTGAGTGTTGTCGAGGGTTGCAGAGCGTTATTCGTAGTCTGTGGTATACGGATTCGACAGGATTGACCATAAATATGTTTCGTAAATATTATAAGGGAAATTTGTGACTACAAAAAGTATGGATTCTTAATCAGCATTTTAAGTTGTTTAATGCAAATATCGATGGATCAATAAACTTGCAGGAGATGAGAAATGAGCAATTCGTCACACATATATCCACTTATGATTTATCGTGGCGAATTATATCTTTCCGTTTTCCTAGTGACCCGACTCGCGGCCATTTTTGTTTTTACCTACGAGAGTCTGCGTAGACTTGTGAAGAACAGTGATTTGTATTCTTAAAAACGCCAACCAGTCTTTCATACACCCCGGATAGTCGGCTATTCAGTAATACACTCCTGGTATGCATCGCTTCAAAAACCTGATATCTGGTAGCCAGTTTTTTTGTAACTATTTGGAATAGCAAAGTTTCAAGGCATGGCGCAAGAGGAGTGTAACTAAGTGCTTTGAAAAAATGGGTTCACTGAGGAAGAATTTGTTGGATTATAAGTGTGTTTGCTTGTTTGATGTTATATGTTTCCATAGCCTAAGGGATATAGGCTGTGTCCGAACGCTATATTTGTGGTATTTATACGCGAACTCAATTTAGCAACATCTGTCAAAGTACCAGCATGCTACTGATTCTCTCACATGCAGAGCTCAGTGACCCTACAACTATAGTGATGACCTACTTACTATTCCCTGTATCTCTCACTCTCATTTCACCCCATGGATGTGACTTGAACGGTAATTGACACTTGCCTTACTGTACATATCCTGATGATGTCATATGAGTAGACGAAACGTTGAGTTAACATGAATTTTTTTATTTGTGCGGGGATTGTCCGTTTTCTAATACACCTTGTATGGTATCCAACATTAAAAGTAAGCCATATAATACGATATGTATGCGACAATTCAAATTTAATTTACATAATATGTATTCGGTTAAAAACGTCAAATTAGAACAGTAACAAACACTGTATGGTGAGCTTGTGCAACATCAAGCTCTTACATAGGATAGCAGTCCAAGAGTTCAGAAATACAGTGCTCAGATAACAGCTAACCAAGAGGTGACGACACCATTCATGACCCTAGAAAAGAGTGTGCAGCCGCCGCGGCCCACGCGGTTTCTGAACCAGTCCGCTTTCGTAAAAAGTCGTCAACGTAATATCGAATACCAAAGAAACTTTACCATTGTACTGATTTTTAATCATCGTTAGTGACGAGGCCACGTGAGTTCAGTCTATGTGTTTGGATCACCGGTATGACTATTTTGCCACGATGAAGTCCACGGTTGGTATTTCTGGTGCGTTTGTCTGCCTAAACTTGTTTCATATTCGTTCAATCCAGAATACTTATACAATCATCTGCACAAGCTTTGATTTACACACCATGAAAATCATTGAAATCATTCGCGCGAACCATTGCCGGAGTCATACGTACTAACAAAACCATGCGTGTGAACCGCACTGTCGGTCGTCCGAACAAAAAGAAAGACATAGTACGATTTTCATGACTGAGTCATTACCACATGTTAAAAACCATAGATAAACATTAAGGATATGTATGTCTATAGCAGAAAGTGAGTTCGTGTGTACTATAACCCAACTTGGTGGGTGTATATGATTTTGTGTTCACAATATGTGATGTCGCGGTATGAACGTATCATTCACGTGTTCAAACGGATAATACAGGGGTTTAATTTGGAGTATTGTGTTAGGTTCGTATGTATGCTTGTGTGGTATCCTTGCTTTTGGCCTCCGTAACAGTGTTTTTGATTGATAAGTTAAGATTTACTAACAATCATTTAAGAAAAAATCTTGTCCCTCGGATCTCCTGCCGTAGCTCATCTTGGGTAGCTATAGTAACCGTGACAGTCGAGCTGACCTAGACACATAATATCCCAACTACAAAATGTACAACTGATCGGGCTGAATGAAACATACATCAAAAAGAATGTTTACTCAATAAAAACTTTGTAAACTAGAAATATCTTACTAACAACTGTAATTTTTAATTAACATATATTCATTCAGTGAGAAGTTTCTTTTAAAAAAACTTCTCAGTGAATGATAAGATATATACTCGTTATGGCAATAAATATCGTAAGGAATGATGTCGGCGTGTCGTGTCCTCTGCTCTTGGGGTCTTTTATTTTAGCCAGACAATCGTTGTACTCGTCTTCAATAGTCATAAGAGGCGTCCATCTTTGACACGCACAATTATACCCAGTATCAATGGCATTCCTGAAATGGATCGGAAAACAGTAACAGTATTTTCTGTCTTATTGTATGTAACATCATCATTATACCAGTACCATAGTGATAATGATAATGATAATGATTACCGCCGAAATGAATGCTTAACGATGTCATATTCCGTGTGAACGAATGCCTGAAATTGCATGTGTTCGTGATACAAGACAAGAGCAACGCGGAGCGGTGAAATGCGCCCACGAATGCATTGCAAATGGTGTGCTTTTAGGGTTATTTATTTGTATCATAAAAATAGCCACTAAATGGCGCAAAAACATACAATCCATCCAAAAACAGGAACATGACAGATTTCATAAAAATATGTCAAGGAACTTCAGAGAAACAAAAGAAAACAGAATAAAATGAAATTGCCACTAGTGGGCACAGTGTCCGTTGAATCTGCCTTTGAAGATACTGAGTTAAACGTAAAAAACTAAAATTGTCACTAGGGGTCACAGCAGTAGTCAGATTTCTCCGAAAGTCGTCGTCATCCGTAGTCAACACCATATAAATACACTTCCTAAATTAAGTAAAGATCCTGCGAACAGTTTAGGAGATACAACCATAGACGCAAAAAAAAACTGCCTCTAGGAAGCGCCACAGTTGTCGAAATCGTCGGAAAATCATCGCCAACCGTCCTCTTTATAGTAAGCACATACGTGCCAATTTTCACAACCATCCTTCGAGCGGTTTAGTTGATAGAACGGCGGACGCCAAAAAACAGACTCGAAAACAGTAAAAATGGCCACCAGGTGGCGTAAACTACGTCGAATCCATCCGAAAACGGGACGATGGCGTCATCTCACTAATAGGTGCGTACATACTAAATTTCATGAAAATCCGTTCAGGACTTGAAGATACAAAGGTAAGCGTAAAAAACTAAAATTGCCACTAGGGGACACACCGGTAGTCGGATCCCTCCGAAAGTTCGTTCATGCCGTCCCATTCATAAATGGAACATATGTGTCAAATTTCATGAACGTATGTCTAAGGGTTTTGGAGATAGAGCAGCGGACGCCGCCCGGTCGGACAGACGGGCGGAGGTGACGGCATAATGCGTCCACATATAAATATGTGAGCGCATAAAAACGCTTTAGTTCAACTTACTGGAGTAGCTTTCCATTGAAACTTTTTGGAGCAGTGATCTGACACCATTTTCAAAGCAACCGTTCTAAAGTGGATTGTTATCTTTCGTCCTTTTACATTAAGACGATATTTGACACTGCTGTTGTGTTTTCCTTCAAAATTTAAAGTGTACTTTGTGATTTTCTGTAGTTAGATTTTGGCGGTTTTATCCACAGCCATTGCATTTTGCCCTGTTTCAGCTGGTTAAAAGCGAAATTTTAATCACTGGTCTTTTACACTCATAGTGTAGGTCTCGTGACACCCCTTACTGTGAGAGGGTTACATTTCTGTTACCACTGCTAGTCACAGACAATGAGTATGTGTACCATATCGAATTTGAAATTTTAGGATTACCCAAACCCAATAAAATCTGATCCGTTTTCTTGAGTTGCTGATGGTGTGATATTCTTGCTGATAACGGAAATAGAATTCTTTCACGGGAAGAAATATTATGAGACCGATTTTATGAGGGTAAAGGGCCCGATTCTGTTTTAGTTTTTAGCCAGATAAACAGGACAAAATAAAGCTTTAGCGACTTTCCCAAAGCGTTAGCCACGCTAGCTGTAAGGAGTTGCCAAGCTTTTCATTTTGTTCCTTGTCGAGGATTACCTAACATGGGATTTTTTGTTTTTTGTGTCAAAGGTTTGAAGCTGTACTTTCGTCCCACTTACCGCGCGTGAAATGAGAAGTATGTCAAGCCTATCTTATTACACAAAAAATTCCTTGCCTTGACAATAGAGAATCAATTTCATAATTCATATGAAATAGAACATTTTTTCAACCATTTAAAAATTATTAGCAAGCCCAATTTGCTCGACAAGCACGGCTTTGCTTACAATAAAAATCTCCAATTTCCTGTTAACTTACGTTGGTTTGCACATCTCCCTCCCCAGTTTCATCAGTGATGTGCTGTAGGAGAGCTGTTTTGATTCGACCACCTGTAGTGTGTAAGTGTCTCCCCCTGTTGAAGTACACGTCCCCTTTATGATGAAAGGGTACGTACTGCTCACCTTGTAAAGATCACAATCACATCGTAGAGGATTGCTAAAATACAGTAATTTAAAGTAGGGCCTTATCGACAAGTCTGTGTATTTAGGCCAATGAACTGCCATTAATGGTGTCACATGACCATTTGATCATAACATTTATCAAAAAAGAAAGGTACATTCACAGGAAAGCAACGGTGTCAAGAACATTGTAAATTTCGCTTGATATTAAATGTTCAAGACAAGATCTCAAAACGCTGTTACAGTTTTCTGACTTATCTATTTTTGATATCCCCTCGTGCAAAAGTGGAAAATTTTGAAAAACAATTCCTAACACCGTTTTGGAGATTACATTAATGGTATCTGAAAGTTTCATATGCAACCGATATACCATTCCTGAGATATGATGTTTCCAAGTTATCCAAATTTGGGCGTTTTTCTTAAGATCTTATAGAACCTTAAAAACTCTCTATCATTTGGAGGTACGATCTTTCTTCAAACGTACGTAGCCACTGTTTCATCACTATAGAACCCTTTTTAGTGTTTGAGAATAGAATCAGTACGTCTTATAATTCCTCATGCGGATAATAGCACTTGATTTCAAGTCTCATACTAGCGAACAAAATCTAAGTAACTTTTTGAGTGAACCGGGGCTTTAAATTTTATAGATTACAGACAATTTTGGCTTACATTGACAATTGCAGATCTCTACGTGAAGCGTAATTGATGTACGCGTTACGGTATACCTTCCTTCTAATACGACTCGAACTTAGAAATAATGAAATAGACAGAATGTCAACGAGTTGCTCACAAAGTACCATCTTCCAAGATAGCAATTTGTTTCTACGATGAAAGGGATATGAGAGAGCCCTCAGCTTACGATTGTCATGAAGCCAACAAAATTGGTTTTGGATAACCTTGTCAAAATTATTATATGAATTTTACACTCTTTTTTATTTTCCGATAGTCTGACTGGTCTCTTTTAGGATAGAAATCAGTTTCTGTCGTAGATGAAAATACTTGCAGCATTTTTGTATGGTTGAGTAAACTGGTTTATAGATTTAAGCATCTCTGAACAACCTTTGATTTATACCACTTATTATGAAGTTGGTCTCAACTTGGTCCTCAATGAGAGATGTGATTTCTGCGTTTGACAGTTCGTAATTCCTCGAGACTATGCTCGGCGCTTAAAGTAACGTGCCATGACAACCAACAAGCTTGTAGAGTCTGGTCACATAACGAACTGTCAACTATTTTGAAGCCCTTTACTGTAATTTGACCAAAGAATAATTTGAGACCAATTTCAAAACAGTAAGTAGTCTGAATTAAAACTTGATTTTGTGATGAAAGGCGGGCTTGTATCTTTTTTATCCCTTGAGTAGGAATATGTTTTTCTTAAAGGACATCTCCTCAATTATTGGGTGTTAAAACAACTGACAGTAAAACAAACTGAAAAGTCAGTCTAACGAACTATTAAAAACTGCTAATCATCAAAAAGTTTCTCCGCTTCTAAATGCAACCCAACTTACTTCAGCACTGACAATTGTAGCTTTGTTGTACAAGGACGATGAAAAGACAGGTCGTTGAGACTGTTGCTGTTTAGATTCACAAATCTGGGTATCGCCATGGGCTTAAAAGCTTCTTGCTGTATTTGACTTATAGAATTGTTCTCCAGGTCCAACAGAGTCAGGCTATCCAGCCCTTTTAAGTCAGTTTGTTGCACTTTCTTTATCAAGTTGTTCTTCATGTGTAATTCTGTTAAGTTCTTCAATTTGGCTATAGCTTCTCTTGGTATTCTTGTCAACCCCATATTGTTCAGCGTTAATTTTTTGATTATCGTGTAACCTGTGGAATAGAAAACGCGAAATAGCCACAAAAACTCAAGGTAACATAATATTAACTTTAACAGACGAGTTCAAATTCAGCATTGTTCCTAACTGGTGAAATGTCAACGTTTATCAGGTTGAAGCCGACCTTTCCACATGTTTTTCTTTAATTTCTAAAAGACAACCGCCGACAAAATGTACAGTAAAAATAGTAAATATACCTTTAAATAAGGTGCCATCGACTTCAAGGCTTGGATTCATCGACAGATCTAGATCTTCAACGCCAGCTGATATGAGAGATTGGCAAGCAAGGTTTGTGATGTCATTGTTTGACAGAGAAAGCTTGGAGAATTTCAATTTACCAAACCCAGGTATCTCTGCAACAGAAGAGACTCATTTATGCTATTGGGTGAACAAAAGACAATAGAGCACATTTTCTTCATTTGAACTACACCTGTAACACAAAAAATACTGTAGCTACGTAGTTCTGATATTTCCCCCTTGTTGGTAAATCAGAAGCTCTTAACTTATCTTGTGGATCACAAACACGCATTCATCTACTAAAAATGAATTATGTAATATTAAACTGCAGTAAAACGGACGGTTTGCCGTACTTGCCCCAAGCAAAAACAACGCAAATGAAGCAGACAAAAGTATTCAAAATTTGATTTTGCCCCCAAAACTAATACAGGGGTACCATAGAATCATACTACGCACGAGCATCGCATTTTGCGCACGAACCACCTACGAACACATGAATCCTCCATACGAACCCATGAATAATGCATGCGAACCCAAAAAGCATGCATACGAACCACAATCATGTGCGCAGACCACAAGAATCATGCACACGATCGACTCACACGCACGAACAATCGTTTGGTTATTTGTGCGTATGATTTGTGTTGGTATGTGTGATTTTTGTGGTTCGTACGCATGATTTTTATTCTTGTGCATGATTCAGGGGTTTATATGCATGATTCATAGCTTCATAGGTGGTTCGTGCATAAAATGCCATGCTCGTGAGTATGATTCTATGGTAGCCCTGTTACTACGTCACGCGCTTCACTCACCAAGATACGCAAGGAAACACGAAACCGCAAAACATCAATCCTTTCGGATTTACTTGTTTGTTTTGGAATAGTCTGGTGCGGCAATAAAGCCGACAATAAAATTTTATTAAGATCACTTACCGATATAAAATGTGTACCCGGCAACTCGTTTTTTACTCAGAAGAGAGCCATGACATTTGATCTTGCCTGATTGAGTTCGTTACCGCTTGAGAGGGTGCTTTCTAAATAAAATGACAGGCCGTGGCAAGCCAACCTGAAGAGCCTTTACTCTCAAGGTGTAACAAACCTTTAGTTCTCTCTCAAAATAAAACCTACTTTGACCAAGGAACAATTTGAGACCAATTTTATAACGGTAAACCGCCTAGATTAGGTTTTCCATTCACCGACACATCTGTATATGATATTGCACACTTAAAATTAATCTGAGAGTGGCCTAAACTCTTTGACTGACTTCTGTACGAGTATCATCCTAAACGCTATTGTTAACATTTTTATAATGTTATTACTTGTATTTGAATGTCATAGCCTCAGCCTTATTGTTAGCTATTTGTTATGTTTCGTTTGAAGAATGAATGGCAAAAAATAGACTAAATCAAAAAAGTTACGGAAGGGTAATTCCACTTCCCAAATGAATCGCAACTTTTGATATTGAGCTTATCTGCATGAATTATTTGCGTTCTGACCAAACATGACTCTGAGAGGTAACAAAGTTTTTAAAATTTAAACTTGAATTTTGGATGGTTGCAATATTTTCACTCAAAACTGAGTTTTGTTAAAAAGAAGGCACGTTTGGTGGTGGCTAAGTTTTGGTGGCAAGCTGCGGTCTTACGTGGGGACCAAGATTGTTGATAAAACGGGCCAAGAACAGATGACATTCGATGTATCAGATATCTGCCATAAATAAACAAACATGATATAAAAATGTACTCCAGAGTTCCTACCCTCAGGGATGTTTCTGATGTTGTTATCCTTGAAATCCATTTCGTATACACCACTGTGGGAGTCACCCCATTGCTCGACGTTGCTTACGTCGGGTATCTTGGTCAAATTTCTGCCACTGCAGTCAATGTTCAATTTCTTTAATTGTGGGATTTTGCTGCAAGCAGACAGTTAAAATCGTGTGTAAAAAACGAATGTCTACCTTTAGGACCAGGTGTTACACAGTGTTTATATTTAGTCTACCGACTAATGAGGAACAAATTTTCTGATACACATTTACCTTTTAACGTAATGGTCGCTGCAGTCTTCGTTTCCCATCTGACTACGAGTACACAGATCTCCCTACATGTGTACTAAAAACAAATCCAATTCACTCGCAGGCCATAGTGTGTGATGATCTGCCCGCTTATCTGGAGTCATTACAAAGGTCTGGGTCCATGTATTCAAACTCGAACGACCGTCAGTTGTAGCGTTTCACTTTATGAAAAATGTAGTGTCGCGTTCGCGATAACATGCCTGCGACCGTCGTGATTGCGTGCGACGTTTGATGAAACAAGCTATTGTGGCCGATTTAGTCAAACGTCTAAGTCCGGTCGTTGCTTCACGCCTCGGACACATAAATCTGAGTTTGTGGCAAAAAACAGTGATATCGGTTGACGACAATCGAGCAATTATTGGGGGTTTAGTGGAAGCGCCTCCTGGATGTTGGCGTAAAAAAATCACCTGTACGTGCTATTGATCTGACAAAAAATCGTCTCAGTAGTCATTTGGGTAGGAATGATACTCAATCGGCGTGATTGGCTAAGCATCCCCCGATGTACCGAGATATTATTGTTACGTCAAAGATACTGGTAAATTTCTTTGCGAAATGTGACCAAGGTATGAGGCGGTCGCACATTATTGCTAACGCAATTCTGCATTCCTTGTAAAGACAAAAACTTGTCACTGACCATGCATGCACCCAGCCTCGAGAAATGGGGGGAATCTTTGAGATTGTGGACCTTTTACTAAAAAACGGGGTACGTCCAGAGCAGTAAATTCTGCATTCACCGTATTTTGGTAGTTCCTGCCATTTTAGTGGACTTTTGTCTAAGCTTCTACTTTTCAGAATTTTTGATTCTCTGAGGCGGGCCTTTTTTGCCCACTTCGCTAAATCCCCCCCCGCATGCTGACATAAACAAAATTAATCCACAACCAAATTTAACTTCCGCTTTCGTAAAGCAGGATGATGATTTCCTGTTGTTTATTCCAATGCTTCTTAAAAATGGCATTGCGAAATATATTTCGTTATTCTGAGACCCATTGACAGAACCTAAAGTTGAGTGTAATACGGGACAAGGAAGTTAATCTGCTCAGTACCATTTGCAGTTCCTGGAGATGTGCAGTACGAGATTCTGGAGAGCTGAACATGTGTAGATTGGTAAATGAACTCAACAGCGCATAATTAATATATTATTGTGATTTCTAGGGTCATGCTAATTTATTTTGCCTTGTGCCTTTGTATTGAGGAAATGCCTATTTTTTGCGTTCACATGTGCGCACCCAAGGGGGGGGCTCGGGAGGCTCGAACGAGCCCCCCATTTGGCGAAGTGGGCAAAAAGGTCCGCCCCTGAGAAACAAAAAGTCCGAGAAAATAAGACAAAAGTCCACTAAACAAGCACAAAAGCGTAATTCACAGTGGTGGCCCCGTTTTTTCTTTTTTAGTCTGCCCGCCTTTTGTTACCAAATGGTCCACAAGGTCAGAAATTCGAGCCCCCCCATATTGAAGGCTGGGTGCGCGCATGGTTCACCCTATTGTTCTGTTATATTCTGAGGCAAAAACTACAAAACTCATAAATTGGTTATTTCTTAAATCATTAATGTTGGATTTTGTTGTTCCACGTTTCATGATATACTTTCCTGATAAGGCATAAAGCGTTGAACGCACAAAATTGGCGATAAAACTTGTTTTGTCTACCATATGTGTAAACGGCTTTTTTGTATAGGGAATAGTCAAAGAAAAAAGTCAATTCCTTTCGGAATATGACATTTATTAACACGTCACACGTCAGCATTTATTTTAAATTAAGCGCGTGGTTTAAGTTGCCGTCGTTGTTTTTTATGCAGTGACTTCACTTGGTGTTCATTTTAGGGGCAGCATATAGACGTGGTTTAGTTTTTAGTCGTGAAGCACGTTACATGCTTGTGTGACTAGTGTCTGGCCACCGGCATCAATGAACATGTTTTGTCGTTTTCCTGTCAACTTAGCAGATTTGACGGCATGTTCAACAAACAGAAAAGTTTTGTTTGACATTGCTGAAGTATTTCCTCCTAGCATGTTAACAATTTCGAATCTGCAGTATTTCGCAGATTAAAGATACCACATGTTTACTATTTGAGGACAATTGAGGAAGATTTGGTGGTGATAAGGATCCATGAGGCACAAGCCTGTTTATGGCGTGTATTTTGCGCTCACATGGAGTTTCGGTCAAAGAAAGCTCTGAATCATAATTCATGAGGAAGTTTTGCCCTTTCTTTTCATGAAACTTCAGATTTATCCTCATTCTGGTGTTAAAAGATCGGTTACATGACATTGAAATGGATAAACATGCTCTCTGTCATGGGCGGAGCAGCACTGAAAAAAGTGGGGGCCGGGCTGTGGTTCGCACCATTCATGCCCATGGGTGGTGCAGTACTGAAAGAAGTGGGCCCTCCAGCCCCCTATAGTGCGCCGTCCAAGGTACTTTTAGACTGCCACTTTTAGCCGTACAGTCCTTAAACGTTCAGTGGATTGGAGTCATCGTAACATGGCGGCTTCATCCCAGACTTGTTACTGTGGAAGATGGACCGGAAAAAAGATTCAACTTTACTATGGGACTTACATATAGTATGACTATAAAAGTCGATCCATTGTGACAGAATTCACAAAGCATGTCATGGAATATTGTGCTTTGACTCTGCCTGAGATTTTTTAGGAGGCCAGTGAGTATTTATAGCTTAATGCTGATATTGTATTCTGATACGTTATCCAGATTCTGACAGGTACAGGCACAACGCTGATGATGGTATTTTACCACACCGTGTGTTCTATACCAATTAGCTTGGAAGATGGCGCCTTAAATTCAAAAATTTTGAATTTCCCGTCAACGCATGAGGTAATATTTTAAGAAAGGTCTATTCCTGGTCCTTAGGAAAACGGGAAGATTTTCTCTTGACAACACTGAGTCATAAAGAAAACGTAAATACCGCCGCAAAATCAAATGATCCACTCGAGACGATGACTCATGGGGCAAAATACCCACGCCACTTCTTTACCAACCCGCGTTCTATGCCCACCACCGACTCTGATTTTAGATCAGAAGGGGATTGTAAAAAGTGTTTATTTCGCTGTAAAGGCACAGACAGAAATTCCAAGACCGGGGTTAAGTCAATTAGAACACGAGCGGCCCCTTTTTGTGTATTCGTCTTGGAAGGGATACCAGTTTGTTTCTGCAATGATGATCACCGTGGAAACGAATGACATGTGGTATATGTATTTCGCTTCCCTTCAAGCAATGTGCGTCTAAGACAACTCATTGTGATAACAAAATATATGGGTTTTTAAAGTAGTTTACGCTCTGGTCGCATGAAATAACACACAACTGACAGACAACTAACAGTAGTAATCGTTTCCGGGCTTTACCTACTTTATGAACTACAATCTACGGCAACTATTTGTCGATGTTCGTGCACTTTAGTGAGTTTACATTAAGCTTCCCGACACAAGTTAACAAGTTGGAACAAATATATCACTCTCTGGAATGACCCTCCTGGTAGTCCTGAGCTTGATTTGACCAGGTTTCCACCTTTTCTGGAGGCGTTTATCTTTTAATAATAAAGCGAAGCCCTAAGAAGTTACCGCTTACAACTTGGCTGGCACCCTTCCCCGCTCACCATCCAGCCGTAAGGGCGCTCTCATTAACAGTCTCCTTTACTCACCGAGGCAATATTTTCTTACAAGCTGTAGTTATTCTATCACCAACCAAAACTCATTTCTCATTAATTCAGTTTTTGTCATGAACCGCTTTGAACAGATCGAAATTATATAGTAATTCCTCGTCCATAAATATTTTTATCTTCTCTCGTATCACAGAATGGCAACAGTCAAAATGCCATCTCTTCCACTTTATGAAAAAGAGGCATTGTACAGGACATATTACATTTTCATGATATCTCTTATTCCTACAACGATTCATTTACAAAATGGGGACTCGATTTGTCGTCAGTACGCCTACTGAAGGCATTCTCCTTCGCAATTTTGTAGTCTTGGGTAAAATCTCTCATGCCAGTGATACCCAGTGCCAACCTCCAACTCACATTATGTGTTTAAAACGATTCTCTGCAGCATTTCTTGGAATAATTGTGCAAATTTACGTCTTTCTAAATTTCTCTATTCGTCAATATCGGTTTTGTTCACAGATAAAACGTCCTCTAATCATGAAAATTGTAAAAGTTTCATAAAATGATATCTGTTTGTAAGAAAAGGACGCAATTCAAGAAAAAATGTGGTCATTGAAAAAAGAAATGAGCTTGTGAGAACTTAGTTGCGATTGATGATAAAGACTTACAGCTCGAAAAATCGAACTGCGGTGACGAGAAAAGGACGCTGTAAATGAGAAAGCACGTGCGGACTGCGAGGGTGTTGATTGGCAGACTGGCCATGAAAACAATCTATACATCAGGGAAATTTCGTCTGCAACACGAATATCCATAATAGTCCAAAAACCTCGCTCAATGTTCAGCTGAAAAAACAACTGAAATTCACAATTATTTGAACACATGAGAGATCACAGAAATTTGACCTACCTTACTGGAACATAGCATTCACAGGTAGGTGGACATCCAACAGATTCGACCACAGTTCGGCTTTGATTTACGTATTTTGAAACCACGGAGGTTGTGGAAAATAAGATCAATAGCGTTACCAACATTCTGAGCCTGGAACCGGTTGTCAACTGGAACTGAAACCAACACTCACTTTCAGCTCAGATATATAAAAATCTCTGAGCTTTCAGTAACTGGTACAACGTGAAGGGTAGTATCAGATCACCAAATCGAAAACAAACGTGATAGGTGTCAAAATATCCAAATTTACAACTAATAAACTAATGTAGGTGTGCAACCACCATCATAAACAAAAGAGCCAATGACATCTAGAATATTTACTTTAGATATACTGTAGTTTCAAAGCATTGCCATCTGTAGCTAAGCAATGATTCATTCTTTAAGGAATAGCAGTGTCAACAGCACAACAAGTGACAACAGACAGATATAAATGAATCAGTTGATAGCTAATGTCTGTAAAAACAGAAGATATTTTAAATAAAATTGAATAGCACCACAAGTGACTAAGCGCAACGGGCGTTTTGTTTTTGCGTTTATCAGTAATAGTTTAGAGTTCGATGAATTTATGGGTCTGTTTGAAGAACCAAAAGGAAAACACTTTTTGAAATTCCAAGAAAGTATCTTCCCGCGTGATGCGGTTGTAGATAAAACCATGACTCGATACAATGTAAGCCGATCTGGCGAGAAAGTCTATTTTTCCGGGTCATTTTATGGTCGATGTATGACACACTAAGAATGAATGTTACACTACACAGTTGAACGATCAGTACATTTGAAGGTTTTGTAAATAATAATGAAGTATCACGCGTTCGTTGAGAATTGTAATTATACCTCGTTCACATGGTGGCTAAAACACTAACGCTGTCGCCAGCAGCAAACACGCCAGCAATGGGAACAGTTACAACGGTCATTTTTGCTGGCGCTTTCCTTAAGGAGTTACCCCAACATCAATGGCGTTTTCCGTTCGCTTGCACTTTTGTAGCCAGACCGCCACTTTAAATGATACACGTTTGTTCGGGTAAGAGGTCTTTGTTCTATCGTCACATTAGTCAATTGGCTGAGTGAACGTATTGTGACATAGATTTTCGTTTAAAAATGGCTTGGGTGGTGTGCACCAATTAAATCTTCGCGGACACCTCGTCTGTCTGGCTGGAGACTGCATTAGTACAGAATAGCGCAACTGCATACTACACTCTTCGAGGTCCAACCAACAATGGACTTGTCGAGGCTCAGGCAACAATGGACTTGTTTTGGTCCAGGCAACAATGGACTCCTCGAGGTCCTGGCAACAATTTGGATTCATCCGGCGGGCCCAGGCATAGTATAGGTAGAACTGTATTGTTGGCCCAGGTTCAAATCCTTCATGTGTTGGTTGTATTTTTTCTCGTCTTCTCGTGTTCAGTCTCTGTGCATGGAAGGAAGTGGATTCAGGACCGGCAATGGACAAACATATGGGGTGCTTGAGATTCCTCCACTCGACAAGGTAAAGGTGACCGAGCAGGGTGCGTCCGGACCCTATGAACCCCCTCTGAATCTGTGTCTGAGATGTGGAGTAGAACTAAGTGCAGTGATTAGCAAAAAGGTGTGCTGAACATGATTGTTATACAACTTTTAAAATAAAAATTGCAAGCTCTCGAATAGACCTAATTACTTTTCAAAAGGGTACCGGGATCGGCTAATTTTTGTACTCGAAATCGAACCCGAAATTATTAGTTTGAACTCGTGACACAAGTCTGTTTTTCTGTACATTATAATGAAAATGTGTGTGGATGCGTGTCTAGTCCATGTTCCCACTCATGGTGACCCCCTAGATGGCGCTCAACAAGAACTCGAGTAAAAACTCGAATCATGCAGACTCGAATGTGGGGTCATCAGGGACAGGCTACGTTAAGGCAGTCATCCACATAAACCATAATGTACTCTAGCCCAGAACACTAGATAGTTATCTTCAGTTAGGCCGCGCAAAAGGAGGACAGAAAATGTCAAAAGTAATTTCGCAAAGAACCCGGCCCTACCGGCGGGTTCCGGCAGCCATGCTTCTAAAAAGATAGCAACAACTTGTACAACCGTCGGTGGTACAATTTCTTCTATCAATAACAATGGCAATACCCAGAATAATTATTCACTAATACAATAAACAATATTTGGTTAATCAACTAAGGAGGCATTCCGTTGTCTGTCTCAGCCTGTCAGGGACTCTGATCCTTCCCAGACCGTCAGATCAAAGTTGAACTTTGACCCACAGTACCACGAAGACGTAGGCCTGTATCATTGATATCCTAACTTTTCTTTACTGATTCGGTTCATTTCCAGCCGGCCAATCTGCTCGCGAAATATGAGTAAAATGGTTCTTTCTCCACAATACTGACTTCCTCACGATGTAACTTCTTCAAAATATAACTTGAGTACGGCCCGTGAAATTTGAGAATGTCTTAACTCAGTCAGTTGTTCAGTTCACTCGGCTTGATTGGGCTGTTGACACGCTGAAAACAGTAGGCTCTGTCATTACTAGATAACCTTGCCTTAACTGATTAAATCGGACGTCTTAATTTGGGAAATTTGATACACCATCTTTCACGCCAGTTCTTTTTTTTAAAGCAAAAATATATGCGCACTTTGTTATCTTGATGACTGAGGGGACGGAATCAGATGTGAAGGCAGTCAGCGGGCTTTGGAAGCCGGCGGCTATTTGTGACTTTCGGCGATCTGTTTATATAAATCCAGTTTTTACGCTTCACTGCACTTATGTGACCTATAAATAACGCTCCCAATATCAGATACTAGGAAGGGAAAATTATTGTGCATGCGCAGATACATTCAAGTTAGTCACTGAGTCGTTTTTTAAATGTTTATTAACAATATATAAAAGTTGTGCAATAAGTTAAGCCCCAAAATCGATAGAAAGCATTACCTCTGGGCGTTAAAAGGATAATTTTCAGCGTATCATCTAGGCAGCACATTTACGGAACTCTGCAGTAATGTATTGACACCGCGGATGTGCAATTCGACTTTTGCCAGATTTAGCACCGACTCTCTTTAAAGTAATATCTACTCGGAATTATGCTGAGGCTACGGGTACATTTTAGTTCGACAATAAACGTTGTCTTTATAAAAGTTGATCAGATTCCAG
The DNA here is from genome assembly GCA_002633005.1 of Phoronis australis. NCBI lineage: Eukaryota > Metazoa > Phoronida > Phoronidae > Phoronis > Phoronis australis. The sequence continues at coordinate 2,145,065 of NMRA01000007.1, read as the reverse complement.
TGTACTTACATTGAGATGAATTAAGTCGCTCATATCGTCCGTTCCGTATCCTGAACTCATCCACGATTCTCTAACGTCCCACTTGCCCGTAACGATCGCGTTATTACGCAGGTTTATTTTAGGTTCATGGTAAGCGGAGGAATCTAGATTAGCTGACTCGGTCAGTAAGAAAGTACTAGTAACATAATATTATCTCAAGGCAGAAAAGTAGTTATTACTTACCCTATACTGGGACCAGTAACGGCAAAAACGCTGAAATGCGAGCGTGTACTGATATATCAACACTTGATTCAACCACTGAGGCGCCTCCGTGTCTCCGACTTATTTAGAAAACAACCTCGTCGGATTCTCTCAGAATACTGATGGGAGCTTTTTGTAGGCTTCCGTTATTTCCGCGTTCTCTTTTAGTTCTCGTTCGTCTAAATATCAAATTCCGCGACTTAGATATGGCCATCTGTTTTCAGTTAGTGATTTGCGTTTGCAACCGTTATTTGTCATTTTAAATCAGCAGACTTCATTGGGTATTTCCGTGTAGCAGCTGTTGGTATTTCTAGTTTTTTAGTTTTTCCCCAGCTCACGTGTTTTACACATTTTTAAAGCCTCTGCTTTCTTTCACAGTCTAAGCCTTGGTGTGATATTGCTTCAAAAGTTTGAGAAAACCCAAGCAGGGGAAACCGGTATGACAAAATTACTTTTTTCCAAACATCGGCGGTTCTCACATCGCCAAGCTGGGAAACACCGTAACTTCAACAGAGTGGTTGTGTATGAATTTCAAGCTTCGTGCTGAAACACGTGCGCTCCAACAAAAACTTGGGTCACGTACCATTTTGTTCAGATTCAGACTGCCCTAGGCGATTTGTGGTAACTTTTTATGTTTATGCCCAATCAAATTCATTTAGGACGTCAGTCAATTGTTCTTGCCTTCCGAAAAATCTCAACTCTGACATAGCATTAATTCCGCTGATGGGTCCGCTACGATGCTGCGAAGCGTACTTGAAGCCCTCACGCCAGCCTCAAATTCGCGCGGGCGGCGTTCGCTTTAGATTCATTTTGCTACGTCATCACTTCCTTAGGGTCTATTTTTCGTTAGCATACCACATTGGTATGTTCTTGAGCCGACCTACGGATCGAGTAGAATAAAAAGTAGCAATCTAGTGGTTAGGTCGACAAGCAAGTTCGTGATCAGCATGTCTACACTGCCGGAGATTAGAGTTACTCTGGCTCCACGTGGCCAAGACCTGATGCTGCAATGAAAAGTAATTAAACTTGAATGAACTGTTGCGACATGGACCCCGTGTTTTGGAACCCACTCCCCCCCTCCTCCCCCATGAATAGGCCTATATGTCTATGGTTAACAAGTTGTCCGTTCGACATACTAAGGTGTTAGTTGATGTAAGCGCAACAATAATCGGTTCTCTATCAGCGCTGTCGGTTAGCTCGTATAAATCTAAAACTTTCAGTTTGACGAAATTTTATGCCAGTTGTCGCTGCTTAGTCGCCTTTCGACGCAAATTCACTTTTTATTTGGGTCATTTACCGTTATGAACATGGTCTCAGCTTGCTCCTTTCTCAGATTAGAAATTATTCCTAGTCTATGCGATAAAGTGACACTTTTGTTATGGCTCACGAATCTGAATTTGGCTTGCCTTAACCGCTCGCTGGTTCCCTGCGTGCTTAGCCCAGCCCGCCCCACCTAGCGGCACGCAGGGAACCAGCGGGGAATAACCGGGGTAGTCGTCATGTCAAGTAGTCTTCCCAGGACCTGAAACAAGCTGAAACCCGTTTCATAACTCTAGAGTTGCCTGAAACCAAAAGTTATTTTTTCATTGGCAAAAGATGGGCTGATGTTGTACCTTAAAAGTTGTAGGCCTACTAGTCCCCAGATGATGTTGACTTCTATCGAACAATCTGCGCAGTTTTCATTGAATTAAAATCAAGTATGCATTTATGGGAGATCGAGAACGCATATGTGGAAACGAATCTCTGGACTGCTTCGCTTGTTTTCAGCAAAGGTACAGTCAATGTGCCTGTTTCGGATCACTCTTCAAACCTACGGCGCTAGTGAACGACCACTTACGCCAGCCACAGTAACAGACATATCGAAATACTGTCCCGGTAGAAAATGCCTTCTTGTTTCTGACGATCTGTATATTATGGACGAGTCAGTGAGATTTTCATTTTGTCAAATTTCTCAACAAGAAAATTTACATGTTTTGTTCAGTATGAAGCAGTGTTGTTTCCGAGCAACGTTTGATATTTTTTGACATTGTGTCTACCTGAAAAATAGAAACATTTTGGCAATTACTTTCGTCCGCACCAAATTTTAAGCTAGTAACAAAATGTTCGAACTTTAACTGGCGCATTTTATATGTTGGTACAAAAGTTGATATTTAGTTGAATAATCATTATGTTTAGCTTTGGTTGAGTCGGAAAATCCAAGCTTCAGTCGTACATGTAATCATTGCGAAACCACTCCCACGCTGATTTAACGATGTTAGCTAGAATTCCTGTACTGGAGGCTATTGGGAAGAAAACACAACTATGTCAGCAGACAACATAAGCACTGAATCAGCTTCGCTAACGAGACCCTGATTGATATTCGTGGCCTATTGACCCATCAAAATCTGTTAAGACGGCTGCCACTTCGTCTTGTTAGGGCGAGTTGCTTTTCAAGAGCAGGTCAGGTATCCGGTTTATAAAAAGTCATTTATAATTCAAAAAACTTTCTGACAATTTTGCTATGGAGCTTGAAGAACACATATTTCACGAATGAGAATTTTCGTCTTACGCTCCATCCAACCTTTTTAAAACAGACTTGAGGAATAATGTCGTACAAGGTCTCTGAAAATAAACATGCAATTGGTAGCTCAGATAACTTGTATAAATTATGTCATTTTCTAACGATTTTTGTCAAGAACATGGTCCTGAAAGTGTGAAGTAGAAGCGTAAATCAAAAATTCCGTCTTAAAGATGATTTTTATATTTTCATGCTCTTTACTAGGTTAATGTATAGCAGGAACTAAACGACAATCCCATTTGAACACCAACTACTCTTGTTTAAAGCAGTAGCGGATTTAGAGGGGGGCCAAGGGGGCCATGCCCCCCTAAAATTCTCCCAAATTCCATTTGGTAGTTCGGGAGTGTGAATGTCTGACGGACAAAATCCTGACCAATACTGTACCCTATCCCCCCCCCTAACTCAAAATCCTGGATCCGCCCCTGTAAAGTGCAGTTGTATTTCGTTGACAACTTGTAAATATGAAACCAAAAAACTACGCAAATAGACGACTTTTGCACTAGTGACGTACCTTTCGGGCTCACATATCCCAAATCATGCAGTGTTATTCCCAAACACCATATCACGATACTTACTGGACACGGTTGAGTGATTTACGGTGGATCATTTTCGACACAAAACTCCTTCTTAAAAACATTTAGCAATTTTCAACGTACTTCATGTTCACATCGTCGCTACATGTTGTGTTTGTAACTAATTTGACCAACCAATCACAGAGGAATTAGCGTGCAAGTTCCACTTTAAATCACTTTTCATGAAACAAATCTAACATGCTCAGTGCCCGCCAGCAGTCGTTCTTTGAGCAACAAACGAAGACGAGGCTGCTATGACATTGTTGCTGATGGATAGATTGTGATCACAAATACATTCCAATTAATAACTATCGTTGTTACTAAACTCTGAGCCAAAAAAGAAGTCCCCATCTAACGTGATAGGATGCATAATTATCTTTGTTACTAAACTCTGAGCCAAAAAGAAGTCCCCATCTAACGTGATAGGATGCATAAATTAAAAAATTGATGGAAGTGAGTCCATCTGATTTCAACATAATTTTTGGAACATCTTACTCTTGCTTATTAACGGAACCTCTCTCGGAAAGGCCCCGAAGATACGAAACGAACTATACAAACACACCAGCGAGGTTTCAATCTCAGAGAGCATAGAAATGACGTAACTACTGGAGCTAATTTCATTTGAATTTGGTGTTTTGAAATGACTTCACACAGAAACAAGAGCTCGGAAATATTGTCAGTTGAATGCACATAGATGTTGCATGCGACCAAGAGTTCCTTGACAAAAGTGCCCGGTCTTTCAAAAGCATAAATTCGACTGACAGAATACGACCCTGAAGCACTTTTTCGGAAATTGGCACGTTTTTTACAATCTTGTATCTTAAAAGGAAATCCGAGCTCACTTTGGGGAGGACTTTTTTAAAAACAAAAAGGGTGTCACAATGTTTACCATATTGTTATTCGGTCTATCTGAAATTACGACGCAGGCTTTGTATTATTAAAGATATGCTCAGGAATCGGGAACTCAGTGATTTTAAAAACAAATGTTTAACTGTAAATGCGAACGTCAAAAATGAAACTTTCCCTTTGAAAATAATTAATGGACTGTTATGTTTGCATTTGATAAGTCTCTCTCTCCTCTACTGGAGTTACCGGTTCTAGGCGGAACAAATGCTTTAGATAAGCTCGAAAAGTGCTTTTAACGAACAGTTCTATTTCCCAACTCGATGCTCTGGCTGACATTCACTGGACGCCGGATTGTTCTTTCGGGACATCTTCAAACCACAGAAAAATATAAACACGGTTCCAAAAGCAGGCCTATGGCATGCATTCTGAAAAATGTGTGTACAATTAGGAAGGGCATAGGCGTATCTGGACTTTGCTGTTTCGAGGCTGTTGTGGGCATATAACGAAGATTTTCCCGAATTCCGTCAGCCTACGTGAAAATGCACCTAAACATCGAAGCTCACAGGCGGACTTAATTGACCCCTTCGATCTGGACTCGACCGAAAATATTTTAGGGGATACCCGAATATTTTACCTTCGAGAACTTTGGTTGCACCCCGCTTGCGACAGTGCTTAATTTCAACCTACACGAAAATCCACAGAAACATGAATTCTATACAAGATTTTTTATAATTGGCAAAAATTATTTAAGAATCATTTTCGTGGACCCATAAATTAAGAAAACGAACACTTGATAGGTCTTTAGTCATCCATATTTTCCAGGGTGGAATCTTTCGGTGGTTCCAAAATGCACGGCGTGCCGAATGCTGGACCGTGGGTAACCAAACCGGGGTAATTCATGAGTCGAGGTAACCCACGGGGTTTGAGATTCCCAAAAAAATTATCAGAAGATGATAACGTAAATTCTGGTGCATTTCAGTGGTAGCCTGTAATGGTTTTAGTATTAAACATGTACTGAAAAAAAAAAACGATAAAAGCTCTTTTACCTCAGTCAATACGTTGACTTAGGACCTTGAAATTCGTTAGTAAAACTTTCAGATAATCACTACCGTAGCCATGTGGAGTGGTCGCAACGGGGCCATTGTCTTACTGTTCACTGCAAACTCCGACCCCTGGTCGAAACTCGTTTCAGTTTTGCATTTGGATAGTTTTCCCAGGTCCCCGCTTATTCCAACCATTACTCTTCGGTGACACCCTGTTGAATACTTTTAATTACATTAATGCAGTCCAGGGGCGGATCCATGATTTTTAAAAGCGGGGTCGGATCAAGGGGTTTTTTACCAAAAAGGGTCCAAGTCAACAATTTCAGAATTCCAGATTGTATCACTAAAATCACACATAACAAAGCCCCCTGCAGTATCGCAGCAAATCAGTCGAGAATTTTCTTCATGGTGATCCGCCAAACTTTCGGGGCTAACAAACTCACCCGAGCAAAGAGGTCCGACCACTGTTTCAAAACCCATTAACCGCGAATTAGCTACCGCTGACGTTATGTTCTTGCTTACGGGTTCTAAGGCATGGTTCAAAAGCGCGCGCAATCACACCGGAGAACTGGCCCAGTTGAATACGCGAGACTAGAGGCAATGTTTTTGTGTGTCAATGCATGGGCCAAAAAGTATTAATTCGATTTCTGGCAGGGTAGTAATGTTACCAGTTGCATTTATTTGTGCTCATGAAATAAACGATTTAACATAACAACACCTGACTGGCTGCCCTTCAGTTAAAAGAAATGGCGGATGCGGCTCCCCGTCACTAGGAGTGGGGGGCATCCCTATAACAAAATCCGTGTCATTTGTACTATTTTTTTCTCGATGGGCAAGGGAGCCTAAATACGCTACTGAAAGACTAGAACCCCTGCCTCACGCGCATCAGGTCCGCCCACTATAAGGTCAACCTCTTGTTGTTACTCCGCCAGGCCCGGTCCCGCCGGTTGTGGCGTCAGGTAGCTGACTCATTTCTCATCGCTGCAGCTTGTTTCAGATGAGGAATAACGTAACACTTTTCAATGTGAAGTGGTTCCTATAAAATTGATCAATTAAATTTGAATTTAGCATCACCGAGACCACCCCGGCGGCGTCGACCCGCTTACGTCGCCGGGTTACCGCCCACTCACAGGCCGGCGGCAGCTTGCCGCCCAGAGCGGTCAGTCGACAAGAACCACGTTGAGCTCTGACTATATTAACTATGACTATATAGCGACAAACGATAGGCGTAAAATTAATTATATGTCAAATTATATTTCGTCAGATTTAGCCACATTCTTCCAGACCTGTATGTTTGTACAACTTTGTACTCCGGCGAACAAACTAAGGTTTGTGGTCCGACTGCCGCCCGCTACTGCCTTGGCAGTGCTGTGCTTGAACTTGGAATCTTGCTTATATGAAGATCGCGTAAGCGTGAACTTCGAACACACGTGGAAACTTGAAAAGTTCACTCAAATAATCACGTTCACGTTGACAAAAATTTGCACTGCACCAAATCAAATTACATGTTAATAAGATAAAGTAAATTTCAACCAATATCTTTTTTCAACTATGGTGGCGATTTTATTCACCAGATTAAACCATTCACATAATTTCCGATTATTTGGAAAAAGTTACGATAAAGGTGAAAATGGATAGTCATGAGGCCAATAATTACAAAAATTCCTTACACTGAACAAAAAATTTTCAGTTGATTGCCCAAATGAATATTCAATTCCAAGTTCAACATAAGCGATATTGAGACGAGGCTTCCGAGTTCACGCACAGCTGCAGCACCCTGCTAGTTCCAAAAAGTGCCACTACACAGCGCGGTTGTGCTTTAAAAATGGCGACAACACGTGAAAAAAAGAATCGGAAGCTAAAGCGAACGAAAACTCCAAGTTCTGAGATTGGTTTGTCAAATATTCTGGAATTGGGTGGTAAAAAGGTATGTATACCCCACTGAATCCTTGTCTCTATACCGCGATGGTTGGTCAGGAAGAAGGTGACTTAGCCAGTTAGCTGTATCTGTGAGTCCTCACACACGGACACGGTAGGCTAGGTAATGACCATCGCCTTAACTTAGGCAATGACCATCGCCTCTGTTGGCCCGAACCAGAAGCGATGTAGAGGCTATAGGCGCTCTGTACGCCTGGAGCTTTTCGCACCGACTAAACCATCAAAGTCACGTTGTTATAAATACCTTTTGCGCATAGAGGAACACCTTAGGACGGCTTAGGTCGCTTAGGAGGTTGTCGATGTGTTTAAGTCCTTCCAACTCGAACAAATACTCCCGTTATGAAACTTTTTCTTCGAGCAGTCCCTATTTCAGTTCCCAAAATCGTGAAATCAAAATTTTTGTACTGCGCACGCTCCAATTTTTACCGCGCTCGCTGGGTGATGTGACTTCATAACCTCAATAATTTTTAAATAGGCCAAAGGTGAGCCATTGCGGTCTTGTCAAATGTTCGTTTCCAAAATGCCACCACTTATACTTGTCTTTAATTG
>NMRA01000007.1:2095460-2128488 GCA_002633005.1 Phoronis australis | reverse complement strand
TCCGCTGTGACGTATGTGTAACCTATCTCAGACTTTCTACAAAACTGTGGTGCATTGCTACCAAACTCTGTTGTTAATCTTTTAAAAAAAATGTGCTGAAATCCCACGGCGAAAACTTGCCGACTGATGCGTCAGTCGCTGCTTCGCGATCGTCGATCGGGACAACTTGAATTCTTGAGTAAAAATAGTTTCGATTCAAATTACCTCAAATCCTCCTTAAGTTTTCCAAATAGCCTTTCCTGAGATTCTTTTAAGAACTTAAAAGTTCCTGTGGACTCGGAGCCGGGCCCACCGCAGATTAAGTCAAAATCTGCGCTAGATCGCACCCGGCCGCACGAGAAAAATCTGAACGAACACATATGTTGTTGTCATGTGACGTTTGTATTGAAGTGAGTCAACAGGTGTGCACCGAGTGAGCGAGCGCGTGCGTGTCATCAGTGTTCATTTGCCAGAGTAGCAGGCCCAATGAGCTGTATATGTAGTTATATTTATCTCATTGAGCAGGCCCACATGTAGGCCCTAGCGCGCGCTTCTAGGCCAAGTTTCGATTCGCGGTTTTTATAATTTTACGTGTACAAAGCAATCTGGATTCCTGTTGTGGGAAAAAATCTGTACGGGAAAGATAAAATACCAATCCCGTTGACCAGTACACTGCGTCTGTTCGAAGGGCAAGACCATATAGTGTGACATCTTCTCGCAAGATCAGCGAATCTTTTTGAAGCACTGCGGAATGGTTTGAAGTGTACAGCCACAGCTAAATACCAGGGGCGAGGCTCGTGGTCTACTAGAAATTCCGCGCACAATGATTTTTCAGGACTGTCGGATGTTATTGATAAATTGAATACATTACTGGAGAATTTTAGAACTGTGAGGTAAGACATTTTTCGCACATATACGCATTCATGGACTGGGCTCTTATTTTAGCGAAGTCTGGAAACGAGTGGGGACGCTTTCGGGGGCATGGGCGCTTATGTTATAAAATAATTTTGGCTAAAATGACATTGTACATTACAAAAAGGAATCAGTTCCAAGAAATATGGTATTTCATTTGCTATGAGCACATGGACCGGTCTTTCACCTTTCTCCCCTTTTCTTCGTTTCGGCCCGGACTAGTCCATAACTTCTTTGTGCACAACGACCACACACTGTGATTTTTTTACGAATCGCGTAACGGGTGACATGTACTGAATCGGTAGGGTCGCACTGCGCCGATGTTTTTTTACTGCCGGAGCATCGACACGATGACCAAACTGAACCTTAAATTCATGATAAAAACAGCACAAGGAGGAGGAAAATTATTCATGTTCATCTGGGAAATGATATGCTCTTTGAAATTCGCTCGCCACCTGGGCGACCGGCAAGTCAACTTCTACTCGCCCAGCACCATTTTTACTCGCATTGGCTACTGGGCGAGTGGGAAGGATACCGACGAGTTGGAATTGGTACGTTAAGGCACTGCACAGTACACCATCAAGGCCAGCTGATGACCGCTCACGAGGTTTTATCAGTGTGCCTCGTTTTCGATCAGTATTTAAAGATGGCGCGGGAAGATGGCGCTTTCGTGAAATAGGTGAATAGGCACATGCGGTTAATTCAGAATGCAGGCATTGTCTGATGGTAGCTAACGTACAGATCTTAAAAATAGTGAAGTATTTCCTTTGTGCTACTTATCGTTTTTGAAAAAATGTGAAAATTTATTAAATTCACTTGGTTGACATAGTGTTGTCCATAACTCAAAAAATACCAAAAGTAAATTGATCTTGGAGCCTGAATTTGAGTTCAGAGATTGAATTCAGGACGCTGATGTTTTCCTCATTTCTCTTATGTCATCAGTCGGTGCAGGTGTCTGAAGTGTCCAGTAGTACGATGACGCCCTCTCAGTGGGCTCTGCAGATGACTGAGAGTCATAAGCAACGCAAGTTCCTCCTGGTCAAGACTGGCGGGAGATGGTTCGACAACGAGGTACGTGACCGTCTCAAGCATACTTTTCAGATTATACTTCAAGATATTGACATTTATGATCCTGGAATTCGATCCACTTTTCACTCTATAGATGGCATTAAATGTTGTGAAATGAACTTTTTATGATCTGAAAATTAACTTTTTTCACAAGCTCTTGTGAAATTATCTGTGACCTGTTTAACCTAAAGTCACAATTTAACACAGCCTTTTTGCATTAGTAAAGACAGTATCAACTGATGTGTTGAACAGTGGCAGAATGTTTGAAATGACACACATAATTTGTTTTTCTTTTTGGCATCTCAGTAGGGGAACAATTGTATTTGGCAGTTGCAGAGTGTGTACATGTCACTCTGTAAAATCATCATCTTGTAAATTATAATAGAGTGTGTTGTAAGATATTTAGGCAGCACACTGACAGTTTAAGTGGATGAGTGTTGTTTGTGCTACAAGCATTCGCCATCAGAAGTGTTTCATGTTCAGCTTATGCAAGAAAATATTGTAGACTTGGTTTGAGATTATTGAAGTTATAGCAGTTACTAAAGGTGCCAACAGATGGCGAATGTTCTCAACATTTACTTTTTTGGGTACTGACAAAGAGCGGATATGCCCGCAACGTCTGTTAAGTTTATCTTATCGAACCGTGTGAAAAAGCAAGATCTCGCAAGACCTTGCAAAATCACATGAGTAAAAGACGAGGGTTTTGGGATTGTTCTCGGCAGCTAACTAGCATCACCTAGCAAAATGGCTACCACAGAAGTGGTTGGTCGGTGAGGTTGGAATGTTGAATTATGCAATAGAGTTCACTGTTTCTGTGTAATAAGGGAAGGGTTGTTGCAGTAAGTGTTTCGCAAATATCTTATGTGTACAGGTCGCAGCTCAGTTCTGTGTTATGGACTCTCCATCTTCTGATTACAATACATCGTCTAATTCCTGCTGTTAGAGGAGTTGGAGGCATTGTGTTCTCAGAGTTAGTCTCAGCATTACTGGTATCATTGTAGCCTCAAGATCCAGTGGAGTTTGACGAATTACCCGAAAGTGTTCTCACCACAGTCAAGAACTTTGCTCAAAAGTTGTATGAAGAAGATGTGGCACTGTATATCAAGCGTAAGTGTATTTGGTTGTACGTGTCACGGGGTGCACACACCGAGGCGAATATGGTGTGGGTGCGGTGAGGTTTGATGCAAAGTCCAGGTTTGGCAAGTAAACAATCCATGCTAGCCTGATAATTTGGAAAATGGCCACCAGTGAAATATGATTAGTTCTCTACTCAGAAAGTTATGAATGGTGTAGTAACTGAATGGTATGCAAAAAATTGATTGAGCTAAGCTATTCTACTACTAGTCTCTTCTGAATAAGTTTGTATATTGAATGTTCCCTCATTCTTCCACTGTTTTTCTGAACTTCTTTTAACTTGAGTCCGCATTTCAAACGAAATGAAAGTGATATTTTCATGAAGTTGTTATGCTCTGATACTCTAAATGACTCCCTAACTGTATGAAATTGAATTCACTCCAGATGAGGAAATGATCAAATTCCAGCGCCCTTCTGAATTTTTTTTATTCCATCTTAGCTCCGTGAACATCTATTAAGTTAAATTTTCAATTTCATGAGTGAATTTTTTGTCAAAATATTGCACTTTAAACATTATCAAAATATGATTGAGATATCCATGCCAATAGCAGGAACACTTCTGGTAAAGTAGTGGTGGTGGAAAGTGTGAAATTGATATTACTTGTGGGATATCAAATAAATAGCGATTTTCACCCTACGACTAGAAATGGATTGAAGTAACTCCCTTCTAAATTTCATGAGTATCCATTAATAAATTGGTGTAAGACTCCAGTTGAAAACGCCAGGCATTTTTCCGACATTCACTCTGTATGGCTGAAAGTAATAGACTGGACTACACACTGGATTTGGTTTGAAAGGAACGTTATGTCTGATGATTACAGAGCGTAATGCCAGCCGGAAATCTGAGGCAGGCTGGATGAAGACTGTGGTCTCCTCTGGCACAGTGTCAGACAAGATGGCTGCCCTGACCATCCTGATCCAAGATGCACCTGTTCACAATGTGGTCAGCATGGTGGCACTCATCAACATGGTGAAGAAAAAGAGCAGACGCGAGAACATCATGGCTGTGGGTAAGAAGAATGTGTAGCTGCCAATATGATTATGTAGGACCCTAGAAAAATGTCTAAACTTGGCTAAGTTCAGAATGTCACATCTGAGAAATGGCTGACTGGATTTTCAGATGCTATGTTAGGAGTTGTTTTCAAAATGTTCCACTTTTGCATGAAGGGCGATCAAACGGAGGACTTGTGTGGTTTATATGAAAAAGTTAGAAGTTGCACAAAACAAAAATGAAATGGTTATTTAGAAAACTGTAATAACAACGTTTCTGAGATTTCATCTTGAACATTTATATCAAGTGGAATTTGATCATCTTGAACATTTGTATCAAGTGGAATTTGATCATCTTGAACATTTATATCAAGTGGAATTTGATCATCTTGAACATTTATATCAAGTGGAATTTGATCATCTTGAACATTTATATCAAGTAGAATTTGGTCATCTTGAACATTTGTTTCAAGTGGAATTTGATCATCGTAATAATTTCGTTGTTTTGTTTTTAATGTACCTTTCATGTTTGCTAAATGTTGTTGAAAACTCATGGTCTACGACAGATTGCTGTAAACTCAAAATCAAATTCTAAAGTCTTTGTGCTTTCAGAAAATGTACACTTTTACTGTCAGAGTTAAAATCTATAATTTTGTAGACATTTGGCTAAATACAGACTTGCTGATAAGTTCCTGCATAAACTTCATGCCTGAAAATGCCCGAAAAAGTCCCAGGTTGAAAATTTGGGTCTATATGGTAAGATGCAACACTTCTTGGGTTTTTTCAGTATTTTTAGGGTGAGAGCATTTCCAGTTGATATCTAAACAACCAGTTGACGGATTACGTTGATACTTAAAACAGAGGTGCAGACTGCAATGCGCTGGCGCCAGATGATTATCGGGAGGATTCAACTACTTCATCTCCCCTAGTAGCCAACCCATTTTGGAGACGATGGCAGCTCCCAGTTTTGAACTGATTCCAACAAGTGCTGTGGGCCCTTATGTCGTTTTATGTCTATCTTTGCACTGTTCTCATTTCAGACACTCTCAAGGAATTGTTTACGAATGACCTTATACCTGACACTAGGAAACTGCGCACATTTGACCAGCATCCATTTCTACAGCTGGACGAGCTGACCAGCGGTAACCATGACGCCCGTGACAAGCGACTGGTACTGTGGTACTATGAAAGTCTACTCAAGGAACATTACACTACATTTGTGGAGGCTCTGAAGGTATGAGGGTTGTAATGAGGCTACGGGATGGCAGAAAGTTGAAGAATGGATTAGTGGATGCCGGCACTAGTCTCTTTAAATGATGTCGGACAATGACTGTTTTTGGAGGAGTGTGTTTGATATACTCTTGTCTATGAAAGATTTTGTGTTAAGTAGCCTTTCTGGCCCTTGTGTTGACAAAAACAATTTTTAGTAGAACTGTTTGACATTTTCAAATTAGTCTTGTTGGTTAACCTCCTCTCAAGTGAACAACAAACTGTATGAGAGTTATTCTATAGTTGGTGGTGCTCGTTGTAGGTAATTGGGACTGTTATTAAGTTAAAATGTGCATGTATAAACGCTTGAAAACAAAGAAGAAAAATAAATAACAAATTTAAGAGGTTGTTTAAGGTTGCATTAAGGTAAGTTGCACTTAGACCTGTACTAAAACCCTTTTATCTTTTTTTTTTACCCGATTATTAATATCTTTCAGACTATGCTTCGTGATTCAGTGCAAGCATCGAAGAAGAAATCTCTTGGTATGAACTTTATGTTTTTACTTTAAAATGATGGTGTTATTGACTGTGATACAGTGTCAGGTGTTAGTCAGTACCATGGTTGTGTTGTGGTGGAAGTGTTTCTTGTATTGACTCATTATGGAGTAGGAGAGTCATTTATTTTTCCAAGCACAATGTGTTATGAGGTGGACAGAAAACTCTTAGACTGCCAAGAGGTGACCAGTGATATCATTTAAAATATGTGACTGATATTGAGTATCGTCACTGTAAATGCTATTAGACGTCTTCAAATATGTTCTGGGGTCTCTTTCATGAAAACTGACTTTAAGAAGACTTGAGTCAGAAATTCAATCTGAACGACGCTCAACACAACTGTTTTTGAAAAATAGTTAAATCTCACTTGATCAAAAGTACGAAGTCTCTGAGAATATGCAAATAACTGCTAGTTATTGAGATATAATTTCTAAAAATTGTATCCTACTCTGTAATGTGGTCGTAATAGTCTAAACGTTTCTTTATTTAGCAATTGTGATGTGGGAGCATAAGGTTAAATATATTAAATGTCTTAAGTCACTTTTCATGAAACAAACGCCTGGTGAGTGATATTCCATTGCGTTATTGCAGACACCATCTTTGAGCTGCTGGTGGGGAAGCCAGAACAAGAGAAGACCCTTCTGGAGTTGATCATTAACAAGTTGGGCGACCCTGACGTTAAACTGGCCTCACGATCTGCACACTTACTGGTTCGGTTAGGTGAGAAACTTGTTGTTATGGAATTGGTATAGACTTTGTCACACTCTAGTTAATCAACACACATACCATGCTTCATGCAGTATGTGTCATGTTGTTTGAGATTGTAATTCCGTGTTCGATAGATTTTGATTTGCATCGATTTCCTGCTTGTATGCACCCACACACATACAAATATACATGTGTGGGTGTTGGAGTGTGTGTGTGTGCTTGTGTGGATGCTGTCTGCCTCCATGTCCGTCTGTTTGTGTCGCCAGCCAGCTGGTGTCTGCTGCGGTATCTCCAAAACCCATTAATGGATCTTCATGACTATGGTGCCACCTAGTGGCAAATTAGATTTTCTTCATCCATGCCTCTATATCATCATTATTGAAGGATCATCATGAAATCTTACAGCTGTGTTCCTGTTGAGATGATGGTGATTTCACCTAGTGGCAAATGTGTTATTTGTCCATGCCTCGATGTCTACCAAAGTACTTGATTGACGTTACCGGAATTTTTTTTTAATGTGTTCTAATTTAGGAGAGTATGCTGGACTTTGATTTTGGGATGAGTTTGACTCTTGTTGTGTCCCTAGTGGCAAATTGGGATTTCTTTGCATATGACTCCATATCTCCTAAGTTCCTTGATGGGCGTTCATGGAATTTGGCAAATAAGTTCCTATCAAAGAGACAACTGCACTTGAATTGACTTAGGCTCACCCCCTAGTGGCCTTTTTAATTTGTATGTTGCTGATTAATGCTCCCAGAAGCATGCTGTTAGCGGCGCAGTCGTGATTTTGTTTCAGGGTAATTTTTAACTGGCTCTACTGAGCTATGAACATTGCATGATTTTAGGTTAGTTTATTTACAGAAATTATGTCTTATTTTTGTAGATTTAACGACATTTGGACCGTTAAACTCCTCAATTTTGTTTGCATTTTTCTGTTTCAGTTGACAAACATCCGCGAATGAAAGGTGTTGTTGTAAAAGAAGTGGAACAGTTGCTATACCGACCAAACATCAACGTCAAGGCGCAGTAAGTAGAAGCACACGAGATGAAGTTTGGTGATGCTCCCTTCTCAGCTTCACACAGTGTGAAAGTTAGTTGTTACTGTTGTGTGTACCTTAAGAGTGTTTTCTTCTTGAAATACCTTAGTAACTAGCGACTGTCTACCAGTTAAAATATATATTTTCAAAAACTACTCATGTCATTCTCAGTACTGTGTCATTCTCGTGGTCATGTGACCAACCATTTTTGGCTAAAATACTTTTTTGAAAGGTGTGTTGATAAGGAAAAAGTTCTTTCACTAGCATTCATCAAACTCTCTGTATTAGAACTTTGATAAAAATGCTCAAACACCGTTTCTTGGATTTTTCGTAGTTAACACCAATGATTTTTAATCACAAACGTAAGAAATACTTACATTCTTTAGCACTTCTCTCAGAATAACACTGCTCCTGGCTTGAAATTAAACACAAGAATAACAAAAAATCTATTAAAAAGTCTAAGAGACGGGTTTTCACATCAAGGCATTGTGCTGTCAGAAAATTCAGACACAATTAAAATTGGTGGGCTCATTCTCAAGATATTGTTTTCTGAAGTTTGTAGTCATGTTCAAACGACAATCACTGAAAAACAATTTTTTGTCTACAGTCGAACACTCACCACTGTGGCAGTTGCTGTAACATATTCATGTTTCCTTCTTTAGTTTAACTTTTCATAATAACGCAAAAGTTATAAAAGTGGAAAGAGGTATGTAGCATATCTTAACACTGAAACTTGAAGTGCATTGGCCAAAGCCGATCAAATGATGGGGTGTAGGTGGTGTTAAATGTAGTTTAGCTGGCCATCTTCAGGTAAGTCGCAGACAATGACATGTTTTTCTCAGAATGAATTCCACGAATACTGTGTGACGAACTGTCAGAACTTTGGTAGGATTTGCAACTGTATCATGAAGTTTTGCTGAACCCGTGGTGGGTTTTCTAATCCAGATGGTCCCGCGCTTGGTCAGTGAACTTCAGTTGTGGGTCTTTGCTTGGGAATCGAGTCTTGCAAGCTGTCGGCATACACGCAAGCTTTATCTTGCATTCTGGGATATATTTTCCTCCACAGTCTGACTTTTGTGCGGCATTGTAAGAAAAAAAAATGTTCAGGACTTTGAAACTATTCTGTGGACAACTGATTCTTTCAGCAGAGTATGTGGCTTGACAAACAACAGGGCTTTGCATTGCGGGAAAACATTGCCTCATAAACAAACAGTGCATATTAATAAGTTTTTCCAAATGAGGCGTTTTTCACTGGAAAATAGGAAATATTTGTGTGAAATTACATTTATTGCTGTATGTGCAGCCCGTATTTTAAAACTAACATTTTTGTGAAATAAGTTTAAATCTAGCCTTAATTCTGATTGGCTGGTTGTAAAAATCTAGATATTCAGTCATGTGCCGCTGAACATAGTTCGTTTTTGTCAAATAACTTCATGCTGGGGTATATTTTCTCTTCTACGGCAGGTGACCAAATCATGGAGTGTGTTTTTGGTGAAAAAATACACTTGTGTCAGGACCCGACGCTTTTCATAACGTCAAGTCGTGTAATGCGTGAGTGGTTTACGTTAACTACTAAACTGGAAGTACAGAGATGTTGTTTTGTGTACTGTTGATAACTTGGTGTAGAATTAATTGAACAAGTGCTATTGAAATGATGACCGTTTCAGGTACTATGCCATATGCTTTCTGAACCAGCTCGTGCTCAACCCATCTGACCATGACTTGGCAGCTCATCTGATTGCTGTGTACTTCTCGTTCTTCAAGGTAAACATGTCCTTGCTTGAATCTATATTGAGATGTTGTGTGTTATTTTCGAGTGCTCACTTTTTCATGACATTACCATCAAGGGCATTCAATTCTGTCAAGTAGCAAATAGGCTTTTATGGTACCCAGACAACCTTTGTTGATAACGATTTTGTTGACTGAAGATTGAACCATCAGTTGGGACATCCAGTGTTAGTTGATGTGTTGGCTTCTAAACTGAGCTTCAGATGGTATTTTATCTATATCTAAACTTAAAGTTATTTGTATGAGTGTTGGGGAATAATTTCATTTTTCATAAGCATTGCAGAATATTCCGTTTAAACCAGTTTATGTTATTGTTGTATGCTGTTTTGAAGTCAACACTTCCTGCAGTTGCTCCTACTCTCCAGTTTTGCTGCCATCTTGTGGTGAAATACCTCGCTGCATCCTGGCTACTTTTCGTCTCTCATCTTTGTTAAGAAACCTTCAAGCTCTTCAATGACTGCTTTCTTACATTTGTGCACATTTTCTGTGCAGGCTTTTGTCAAGAAAGGTGAAGTAGACAGCAAGATGCTTAGTGCTTTGTTATCTGGTGTAAACAGGGCGTATCCATATGCCAAGAGTAAGTAGTCCTTGGTAATACCGAGTTTGTGGGTTCAGAGATATTACGAACTTAAAAAAAATCTGGAAAAATGTGAACATTTGGAGCTGCTTTGAATAACAGAAAAGTCAGTTCTGAAGAAAGTGAAACGAGTGACATGGTATAGTGTCACAACCACTAACACATTCTTTATTATATACCATAAACCATGGGAAAACGAGCAGCAATATCTGATACTGCACTAAACACAATGGAGGATGACTGTTGCTGTGATTTGTTTTCTAGATTTTACGCAATATGTATTGATCAATAGATGCTCGTAACTCGAGATCAGCCTCCTAACTTATCACGGATGATCTAATTTGATAGCTGATCAACTGGTGGAGATGTTTTTGGTGTTTTGAATGTTGAATTGGTGGTTTTAAGCACTTTAGAAACATAGCTATCATTTTACACAACTGTAACTGTCTTGCTGTTACCTACTTTGTAAATTTTCTGTGGAGACTAATGTCCTGCTGTGCTGCTGTCCTGACTTTGTTCACTATTCATTTCAGTGGACAAAGAGAAGATAGAAGAACAGATGACTACTCTGTACAAGGTTGTACACATAGTCAACTTCAATGTTAGTGTACAAGCACTCATGTTGCTCTACCAAGTGATGGACTCGAGGTAGCACTATTCTACTGGTATATTGAGGATTAGATGACCTCACAGTACAAAGTAGTGGGATTGGTACTCTTGTAATTGTTTGTTTTCAGGCTCTAGCATTTTCGAACTCCAGGTACAGTGCACACTATAAGTATTCAGACAAACTGACCTGGGATTTCCTATCATGATGGCTGTGGGAAAGTAGATTCACCATCAGAGTAGTCTCCCCTGATGATCAAGAATGAAGGGGAATTAACAGGACAATTAGTCAGGTGGCTAAGACATTCTGTGATTAGATTTTTACCTCCGTAATACCCCTTACCAGTCATTTTTGGTGTTAGCAGAATTAGTAGTCAAGACGGGGAAATGGTATTTTGTCTGTTTACTTTTGTCATGCACTGTGTATGTCAAGTGATTCATGGTTTTCATAACAATATGTGAATTACTTTTCAATCAGTGAATAGTGAGGTTGCCATCAAGGTAAAATTCCTCTTGACTGATTTTGTCCTCTGTTCCACAGTGACGAGATCTCAAATTCCTCTTGACTGATTTTGTCCTCTGTTCCACAGTGATGAGATCTCAAATTCCTCTTGACTGATTTTGTCCTCTGTTCCACAGTGATGAGATCTCAAATTCCTCTTGACTGATTTTGTCCTCTGTTCCACAGTGATGAGATCTCTGACCGCTATTACACAGCATTATACCGTAAGCTGCTCGACCCTGGCCTGAAGTCGTCGTCAAAGCACGCGCTCTTTCTCAACGTATTGTTCAAGAGCCTCCGTAAGGACACAGTGAACAAGCGAATCAAGGCATTTATCAAGCGCCTCCTACAGGTGTCCTCGCTGCAGTCTCCCAGTTTCATCTGCGCTGTCCTCATCTTGATCTCGGAGGTTGTCAAAGTGCAGAAGGGACTAGTCAAAGTCCAGCACACTGCTGAGGTAGGTATTGCCCTGAGGGAGATGGGCATGTTACTAAAAATTTCTACATGGGTTTACGTTACTTTTGTGTTAGCCACCACGGTCCTGAGTCTAGTCTGCAAACACCAGCTTGACCTGCAAATAGCTTTTGACAGTTTCTATTCTATTTTAATGCGAACTCGATATAGATATCCATAATTGGATGCTTGAGTGTGTTATGCTTCATGCGGAAAGTATCAAAAATAACTTGAGTTTGGAAATTAGAACCAGGGCATGATTTCTGTTTTTTTTTACTACCCATTGGGTGATATTTTTGTTTGAATTTCTAGTTGGCCAACATTTCTTACCTGTTGTTTAAGAAGTAATTTGAAACAACACAGTCTTATGATATTCGGTGTTTTGAAAAATGGACAATCGCCACACAAATGAAAAAGTTCAGATTAATTTGACATTTTGTCTATTTATTAGACATTTACAAGATACAAACAATCAGACATCAAGTGGCGACAGAGTCAGGTTACATCTATTATGGTAAAAAACTGATGTAATTCTGTGTTTTGTCTGCCTTTTGCATAGTTGCCTACATTCCAAATTTAAAAAAGCGTGATATGTGGATCGTAGATGCCGCAAGGAAAAAAGATGTTTGCTGAAATTCCCACAAACATGATGCGACATTTCTTTTGTTCATTTGTGCCTATGAAATGGAACTGAAAAATACCTCATGTCCAGCTTGTCTCTAACTTATCCAGGACTCAGATGATGAGGAACACTTCACTGACGTTCGTGATGATGATGATGAGGAAGTGAAAGCAGAGGACAAACAGACACACAGCACAGGTCACAAGTCTGGTTCATGGGTTCACAGATCTGTGGCAGGTAGGAACGGTTTGTTTGCGATAGGAGATCTCATCAGATCTGTTGAAGCCGCGCTTTTGTAGCTTGGTTTTCTTGAGTAGTTGGTCGTCAGGTGTTTATAGAGTGTGAGTAGCATTGTGTGAATGTTGTTTCATGAATGCTGAAAGTTAACCATTCTTTTTTGTACAAATTGTGGTGTGTACCTGTTATGCTGCGTTTTCTGTGTCTTTATGTCAACTAGAAACAAGTACAATTCAAAACTCTAGAGATGTTGGAAATGACATGTCAAGACCGCATAAATTATACAATGTAGAAATAGGTCAAAATACTTTAAAATCCGGTAAAAATGTATATTAAAAACACTACTTTTTGAACCTGAATGAATCATTTTTATGAGGATTTTAAAGTATTTTTACCTGTTTCTTGAAGTTGGAAGAAAGGCTGTTTAGAATGGTGGGCATTTTATGAATGTCGAGCGAAATTTTTACTTGATGAAGTGTTTAATTTATGCTACACGCCACGTCTCACTTGTAGATAAATCAGACACGGGAGAGTATGACCCGCAGCATAGGAACCCACTATACTGTCATGCTGAGTTGGACTGTGAGTGGGAACTTGAGAGGCTGAGTCATCACTTCCACCCCTCGGTGGCGCTGTTTGCCAAGACGCTACTCAAGGTAGGCGTGCTCTGTTTTGCTGGAGTGTGTGTTTGGATTGGAGCACAACAGATTTTGTGCTGTGTTGAATCGACAGTTGTACAATACTTGAGTATAAGCTCAATATTGACCTTTTGGCCCGACTGACCAGGATGTAAGCTGCCATATGTTGCTTACTGTACTGGGTGGGTACGTGTATGGATATAAGTACGAAGACAGAATGTATATTTGCTGCTGAAGATGAGCATTCACTATGGCGTCTTGTCAGCCATCTTAGAAGTAATTTAAGGTCATGCATGACCAGGATTTGGGGGCATGAATTTATTAGGCAACATCTCGGGAACACTCACAGACGACCTATCGGCCTTTTGATCGGATGACCGTGAATGCTGAACAGATGGCATGTGAACGCTGAATCGGACAGCATGTGAACGCTGAATCGGACGGCATGTGAACGCTGAATCGGACGGCATTTGAACGCTTAAACGAATGGCATGTGAACGCTGAATCGGATGGCATGTGAACGCTGAATCGGATGGCATCTGAATGCAGTATCAGCTGCATGAGAATACTGTATTAGTTTATTGATGAAAATTTTTTGTACTGCATTCAAAACCAGAGTTCACATTGAAACTGAAAAGAAAACACTGTTACTGCGGTCTGATCCAGTCACTCTTAGGCTTCATTGCGCAGTAAACATGACATAGTAAGAACAACCTGCTACACTCGTTATAGTTCTCGGTGACTGGTTAAAAGTTTACATAGTGACTATTGTAGTATGGCAGGGAAAATGTTTCTCATCTCTATTTTATCTGTTTGCACCCATTGTATTAAATGGACATTATATTTCCATTGAAGGGAGACAGCATATCGTACGCGAGTGATCCGCTACAAGACTTCACGCTAATTCGATTCCTGGACAGATTTGTGTACAGAAATCCGAAAAAGAAAGTCGCAGGTATTGTAATCTAAATGATGAGAAAAATTTTTTGCTGCATCTGGCTTCTGTGCTCACCTTACTGAGCTAGAGTAAGACCACCATTGGTGCATCTCGTAGTGCCGAGATGCTCTTTCAAGCCGTAGGTTTGTCCTGATTTCGTTGACATCTTGTGTAATGGCATCCTACAGTGCAACACTTTTCGTGACATGAAGGTGGAGTAAACAGTGGTTTCCCTATGACTGTTCAAGGCACAGGCACTCGAATTTCTTAATGACTCATAACCATATATAAGAAATATTCTAGTAGTGAGTGACGTCAGTGGTGATTGAGGAACAGATAAACTCAAGCGCCTGTGGTTCAAGGCAGTGAAGCATGATATCTTTGTTGAATGCTTGCAGTGTTGCACTATGGACAAACACATTTGTGCATATGATGAAACATTTGTGTGCAATTCGTCTTTGGCAAAGTTTTCACTTAATACGCCTTTTTGAGTAATGTTGTGCAATACGTAAACATTTTGTGTTTCGAGAGAAGTTAAAGTTCTTTCAGTCTCTGTGTGTCAAATGAAATAATGACATTGTGAACCTAGAATGGTTATAGTTCTTTCAGATGCAGTGTTTTAAATAAAACAATGATATTGTGTGTTTTTAAACAGTTTATAGCACTGAAATAAACAATTCAACCATAAATTGTGTGTGATCTGAGTTGTTCGTGATGGTTTTACATTAGTTGGATACCTATACACTTTTGACTTCTTCTGAAGCCAACACTGATATCTGCGCCCCTATTTCAGGAGATTCGCACACGTCTGTGATGCAGCCGAAGAGGAGAACAGCCAAGCCCAGAGGAGCTAGGGGTGTGGCCGTCAACAGTGACGAGTATATCAACAAGTCAGAGGATGCTATCCCCGAAGAAGAAAAATTCTTCTACAAGTATGTCTCATGAAAATTTTTTCTGACATGTGTTGTGGTTCGCTTGCTCACTATTTGGTTTGATGACTCAGTGAACTAGAGCGTCTGCAAGCTTAGCAGAAGGTCCTGGGTTTAATTCCCGGTTGGGATATAAATCTTTTCAGACTCATTACCTCACATTATGTGGCCAACAGGTGGCGTGTACACCAGACTTGAAAATTTTGCAATTTTAGATTTTAGCCTAAAATTGCTCTAACTGTAGTTTGTGGAATGCAACTTTAGTAAAGATGTCAATGAAATGAAATGTGCCTTATAATTACTTGTAGCTTTTCATGGCATTGGCCGGTAATATTGTATTTGTCCAAGCTGGAGCCCAATGTGTTAAAATTGAGTCTAGACATTAAGTTGAGCATAGTAATTAAAAAGGTAGGAATCTGTGTTTATTGGGAGTGGATGTATTAAAATTTGGTAAATGCTGGAGTGACACGAGTCTTTATTGGTAGTGGGTGTATGGAGATTTCGTAAATTCAGGGGTGATGTGAGTATTAATTGAGAGTAAACGGAAGAAAATTTGGTAAATTCAGGGGTGGACATTTTGCCAAACATAGGATATGTACAGTGTAATCATCTCCCCAGCAATTGATAGAACTCTCCTGAGTATTATTGTTTGGTGGACAAATCTTCATCTGTGTTATCCTGTCCACTCATTTATGTAATTGTAAGACTGGGCACTTGGTACAGGCTCAGAATCGGGGTATAGTGACTTACCCGAGTCCGGCATTTTGAGAACCAGTTTTCTTTTAATATTGAATAACGGGCATCAAACTGGTTTTTAATTTGTGGGACCCCTGTAGTAGAGTATTTCGCAGAATCCTCCTCAGTCTCCTTGCAGTCACTACGGTAACCTAGTACTCAGCTCAACATGAGCATTACACTGTCAGTGGTGCTGAAACTTCTTATAACTGGGCATACGATGGCTTTAAACAATTTGCTTCATAAATTTAGCAATAAGCAAGGGATGATTTTTGGTCTTTCATTTGTTGGCAATGTCCTGTTGTAGGTATTTCAGCCAAAAAGCTGCCAAGAAAAAGGAAAAGGAAAAGAAACTTGAAGATTTTGATAGCGATGCCGAAAGCATAAGTGATAATGATTTTGATGCATATTTAGGTATGACCAGAATTTGAGTTTGATTAAAAAAGAAACCATTTACTGACTAGAATCACTCTCATGCTGTCACATATGCTGTGAACATTGAATTGAAACGATGTATTTCATTGTCCGGGTACTTTTTGATCATCAGTTATTTATTTATTCTAATTTTCCTTCTTGTTAAGGTTCTTGCTGGTACTGATATTGTTTTCTGACATGTGTACATTGTCACTAGGTTTACACATTCAGTGGCCTGTTAGTTGTTGGATTTTGTGTTACAATGTTGATTTATGCACTTATCATTGTGTACAGATAAATATGAAACTGGTGTAGAAGAAACTGGTGATGTGGACTTTGGTGTAGACTTTGCCAGGTAGGTGGCGCACTGTGCTGGAGTTGGTGATGTGTTGTGTGTTTAGGGTGGGAATAAGGAGCCAGATATTCACTAGGTGATGCTATGGCGATACCTGTTAAATGTAAGAAAAAAGAACGCCTTCAGGTTGCCATATGGGACCTTATTCCACTAGTGCCTCATGCAGGTGAATGACATCTTTTGGTCAATCTGTGCTGAATTTTTTCATAGCTCTCCCTGGTGGATGTGGTCCTCCAAACATTTTGGTTTATGGAGGTTTTTGAATAAGGATGAAAAAAATTATATTGAACTGAATACGCAGTGAAATGTCATGTAGTGTTCTAAATTGAAAATTAGTTTTTGTGTTTGTATTGTGACAGTGAACAGTGGACACTGCTATATATTTCAGTGAATTCTCCAAGCAACTGGGGAAGAAGAAAAAGACGAAAGTGGGCTCTGAAATGGACCTGGATGATGATGATGATGAAGAGGAAGATGATGATGATGATGATTTGGATGATCAACTATCAGATGAAGAGATGGACTTTGGTGATGACTTGAAGGATGCATTTGGTGATGATAATGACCCTGGTTTTGATGAAGAAGCTATCGAGTTCAGTGATGGTATGCTTTTTTGTTTGACTTGAGTTCTGATACAGTATATTTCGAAACTGCTTTCTTGAAAAGACATTGGGAAGACTGTTTGGTTGGGGCACATGAGTGTAATCAATCCGTAGAAACGAGTCCTCATAGATGAATTTTCAAGGATTTTCTAAACAGCTCGGGTATCAAACTGGTCCAACTACTGCATTGGAAAGAGTTCCATATTTACCCCCCCACCACCGTACTGCAAGCCCTATACCCCGTTCGGTGAAAATATAAGGCAGTTGACTGTTACTATGACTTTAAATTAGTGTTATAGTCTTTGAGCCAGTCAAAATGTGTCAATATTTCTAAGTGCAGTAAAGTGGATTGACATATTAATGATATTTGCAGGTTGAAAAGTTGATGTTGAAGTATCCACCCCAAGTGTTATTGCAAAACTTTCTTTCTCAATCATTATATAATATTATTGGGAAAAGTTAGGTCAGATGTCTTGATTCAAAATTTGCTATGACTATGGATGTGAATGTTATCTTTCTTTTGGTGGGATTATTTGTGACAGAAGAACAATTTACATGATTTGGGAAGTTTGGAGGTGATGTGGGTATTTATTGATGTGGTTGCGTGAAATTCAGGGGTAACATGGGTACTCAATGGTAGTGAATTTATGAAAATTTGGAAATGTTTTAGTTTATTGTTTACTAATGATTAGCTATCAGAGGATTTGCCTAGTTGTCTTCATACTTAAGTAGTTTGCCAAGTGGGTACTATACTATGTGAAATCATTTTAGATGACGACTTGGCTCCATTTGGGACATCGTCAAGCAAAAGGAGTAAAAAGATGAAAGGACGTAAAGTGAATGAGTTAGTTGAGTCAGATCTTTCCGATATCGACGATGTGCCAGTTATAAAAAAGTCAAAGAAAGGTGGCAAATCGAAGGGGTGAGAATGTGTATTTTTTCTTTATTCTTTGTAGTTGCTCGTTCACTTTGTCGGTATTCTTGAAATACAGCGTAGCATTGGCTTTTCAGGTTATTGTGAAAAATTCCGCATTGAAGAAATCTATTCTGTTTTGAAGTTGACATAATATTAAAAAAGC
This sequence comes from Phoronis australis, assembly GCA_002633005.1. Lineage (NCBI taxonomy): Eukaryota > Metazoa > Phoronida > Phoronidae > Phoronis > Phoronis australis. The sequence continues at coordinate 2,110,422 of NMRA01000007.1, read as the reverse complement.
TACAAGTACAATACTATAGGACATTTCATATTTTCTAGTGCAACACCTTTGTACAATCATAGATTATAGTGAACAGATTTGCATCTCCGACGTTTTCTTGCGAAATATCCTAAAGGAGGCGCCACCCTCTAAACATAGGAACCTCAGCTTCCGGTCAGTGTATTATGACCGGGAAATTGTTGCATCTGTTTTACTGTCCAATATAGCAGACGACGTACTTGCCGGAAGTAAAGCATCTTATGACTGCGCTGTGTCACTAGTGAATAGCGACGTCACGGCTTATGCGTGAGATCACATACTTCGTCTATTGAAAATATACAGAGTTGGGGGACCATATACTATAGTCTGTGGTAGAATTTACATTAAGATGTCATTGTTGTAACCTTTTGCAGGTCTGATATCAGCTCTATATTTGCATCAGCAGAAGAGGTTTGTAGTTTTGAATTTTCACTCGTGTGCTTATGTGTGTCTGTGGGGGATGGTCAGCTGAGATTACGATGTCTAATGTTCTGTTGCCTGACAAATTTATGATGCTTGGTATTGGTCAATTTCTAAATTTGGTGTGAAAACGGTGATGCTGTGCATTACTCTTGGCGCAGGTGTGATTCTATAGTTCACTTAGGAAAGACTGATGTTACAACAGTCTGTTGACTTTAGAATGCTAGTATGTTGAAATTTGATTGGATTTGACAAATGCATTCAACTGCATTCAATGCAAAGTACTGTAGAAGTTCTTCAGATTGCAACACAACATGACAGAACAGCATGATTTATTTCATCAAAATTTTCATTTCAACAAGAGTAAACAAGATGACAATTTTACTTGATTATTGGAAAACTTTATATGGTACAGCTGTCATTAAAAACACACAATGATTAAATTTTGAACATTTTTGGTATGGGCGTTTGAAAAATGAAAAAATGACAATTTTGGCCTTTATTTTTTGTTGAATTTGAGTAAACTTTACTTAATGTGCACTTTGCTTTAAAATAGTCTGCTACTATCATGTAAGGTAAATATCACCTCACAGTTAATAACATTCTGTTAAAGTTAAACAGGATGCTAGCACTGCATCTGGTGTACGTTTATATTGTTTATGAATATGTTATTCTCAACATTGTGTGGAAAATATAAATTAGGCCACGTGATGTGGCCAACACATGGCATGCTGATCAGACATTAAATGTTTGCAACTTAGTATTTGTCCTTGAAGCTTGACTGCCAGACATCCCTGCTCCGTAGCTGGTCACATTAACGTTTTGTTTCCTGACAACTGAATATTTGGAGTGCCAGGAAGTTCTGTGTTTCGTAACTGTGGCAAACAGGCACTCCACCTACTGAATGGCCTTATCTTGATCTCAGTATACAAGCACAGGATTTGACAGCTGACGTCATTCTCAGACAAATCAGTTAAGACAGACAATGATCAAACTGATCTGAAGTTGTCGCAACAGACACAATGGCTGACTTTCCCGATTTACCGGTTCAACTGGTTAAGACATCTGATTGGTCTGTAAGCCAATCATATGTGTTAGCTTATTTGCTTGGCATTAGCTGGCAAAGTCAAGACTCTTGATCACCATTATACAGCAGCTGGTTGCTGAGACACTTCGTCTGCCACTTGCGTTATGCTAATGTGACTGCTCGAGTTGAATGTCTCAGAGTGATGTCATTTGGCTGGAGTGGTGAATACCTAAGAACACATTGCTAATTGTTGCTGCAGCATTGACAAAGAAGTGTTTGTCTAAAGACAATTAATTCTTAAATTTTTCAATGCCCAGATAAATTCTTTAATACCTAAAGTGTAGGGTGCTTTAATGTTTTCAGCCAGCTGACTTTACTAATAAAACAACCGCCATGCTTAAGGTTTCTTATTGCTAAACACAATAAATGTACAACACCAGATTGCTTAACATGATAAATGTACAACACCAGATTGCTAAACATGATAAATGTACAACACCAGATTGCTAATGTGTGATTATTCTGTTTTATCAGTTCGCCCACATGATAGATGAAAATGTGAATTCCAAAATCGACAGCACGGGAAGTCAAGCCATGTCAAACAAGGACAATGCTGGTAGGTGTTTTTTATTTAAAGTTGTTTCATTTCTTGATTTTCAGTAGTACAAAACACGTAATGTTGGGTCTTTTACAGTTTTACCTTTGCCACTATGTTCAAGCTTTTGCGTTGGGTGTCTGTTGCTAGCCATTCTAAAGCGGTCTATAGTACAAGCAACTAATAAATGTACACTCAATTTTGAAAAGAAAAACTGAGCCCAGAACCAATTATGCCTTTTTTGGCTATAACGTTATCATTTTGCAACAACATTGTTAGGTCATGAAAGCTAAGGTTGTGTCGTTTAACAATGAAATTGTCGTGGAACTCGTAATGTGTCTGGAATACTTTTCCGAAACTGCGAGGTACATTGGTGGCGCTGGCTTTAAATTACACACAGAGAACACTATCAAATGGTTGTTAGAGATTGTTACAAATGACCATGATTTACTGACATTGACTACATCCTCCATTTCATTGCGTCTTATTTCCAGATGCCAAGCAGTTGAAATGGGAAATGAATAGGGACAAGTGGTTGAACGATAGAGATTGGAGGTCAAAGAAGAGAGGCAAAGGTCACTTTAAGGGCTCAAAATCAGGAATTCGTGGCAATAAGAAACTGGGTAAACGGAGATAAGGAGGGCTGCCAAGACTGAAGCATTGAATTTTGTATGGAATATTGAAATTATTTTTTCAAGGTTGGACATTTTGCAACGCAGAAATGAAGATTTGGAAGTTAGTGATAAAATCTGTTACTAGTTCTTTTTGTGCTGGTTTGGAACAATGAGTAGTTTTGTGATTTGGCCATATCATCAACGGCAACTTCCAGTGGGAGATGGAAATGTACTCCTGTGGGTAAGCGGGTCACAAAGAAGTGTAAGCTTCTGCCAAAATAGAGCTAAGGAGCTGCACCTCCTGTTTTGTAGTCAACCTCAGAATCTGGTTTGCAACTTCATTCTGATATTTTCAGGTTTGGTTAAAAAGCCAAATACAGTGCCGATAGTTTTGTTCATGTTTTAAGCTGGAATCCTTTTTGGTTCTTTAATAGGATGAATTATTGTTCCCAATTACACATGGCAAACCACGTGGAGTACATTGTCTTAAGGCTTGTCTATTTATTCCTTTATTAAGTATTCAATTACAATTTGACCTAGATAGCGCTGCGTGAACTATGCGCTGTGCTTGCACCACTGGTTTCAGCAAAATGACATTTCGCGGTGTTCCGATTGTCTGTGATCGAGTATGTTGTGAATACTTCATGTGTTCAAGAGGTCAGTTTTCTTGTTGTAGTTAATTAAAAATTCTTACCTAAGATGTATTTATTTGTATGAACAATGAAGTGAAAGTTGAACTGATCTACAAAGCCATGAAGCATACCTGGGCCCGGTCTCCAATCTTTTTACTCGAAATGGAACTCGAAATTAGGTTTGGCATTTTCTACTCTACTTTTGGGCGAAATCAAGATAAGTGTCTATTATTCTATGCTCGAGTACACAACAACTTACGTAGATAATTTATTGCCCTTAGTTCACANGTGATCGAGTATGTTGTGAATACTTCATGTGTTCAAGAGGTCAGTTTTCTTGTTGTAGTTAATTAAAAATTCTTACCTAAGATGTATTTATTTGTATGAACAATGAAGTGAAAGTTGAACTGATCTACAAAGCCATGAAGCATACCTGGTTTTCCTGTTATAAATGTGTTGCCTTGTAACATGCTTGAATGAAATGCAGACATGGAATTACAAAAATATAACTAGTTTATTGCTTTTTTTTACATTTCAGCTTCAAGATGAATTTCAGTCACAGAATCCATGCCTTATCTGTTTACTAATATTTCAAAAGTAACAATCATATGTCAGCTCTATGTAATGAAATTTGTGTATCTGATCATCTACCATGAATAAATGTTAGCAAATGGCTATTTAAACACAGGATTGTCCCAGTATTAAAACAAAACTATCTAACATGGTGAAGCTTTACAAAACTGGATATTTTTACAGATGTATCTACAAAAGCTAATGAATGTTCCCGGTAGTGAAAGTTATGTAGGACCTTACCAACATGTCTGGGTATTTCTTAGCCATATATATTTTCTGATACTTTTATTTTTTACCAATCTGCCATTAACTGGGTCTTGTGTCATTTTACAAAATTTTGATAGCAATATATGAACAAATTTCATTTGACATAAATGTTCAATATATGAAATCTGAATTACCATTTCTACCTTAATTTTTTTCATGAAAATCACTAGTCATGTTTTTTATGACCCCTTGTGCAAAATTGGAACAGTTTTACAGAACAATACATAAAGCATAGTACCTGAAAGGTTCCTGTAAATCCAATTGGTCATTTCTGAGATATGGTGATTAGAAAATAGCCAGATTTGGTATTTTTCTAGGGTTCTACATAACCTTAAATCCATTGGACTCTCGCATTGTTAACCGATACTATTTTTTAAAGTAGTGACTCGAAAGCCAGCGAAAGCTTAGGCACCATAAGGGATTTCAAGAGATGGCAAATGAAAATCAATAAAGCTAATTGACAATTTTTTAAGTTGGTTGCCCACTGAAGTCTTATGCCACTTCTCCCAAGACTGAATGTGTGGCTATCCTTTTACTTCCGTTGCGTTTAGACGAGAAGTGATTGCTCTTTTCTCTATAATGCTATAATTCAAAGCTTTATATGTGGCTATTTTTATACCTCCTGGTCAGTAACTGTCCATAATTCATCTCTTTTTTAACTGATAAACGTTGCTTTAAATTATAAACGAACAGTTTTCTGTTTTATTGAGATGTAGAAAGTACATTTCATACTAGTGAAATGCTAAACAAGCGCAACTTGTACTAAGTCAATAAAATACAATTCCTGCATCTCTGAAATACAATTTCAAAACCATGATGATTCTGTCACAACAATATCAAATATCTATTTCCTGGGCACTAATCTTTGCACCATTCATAAAACTGTGGACTCCACTGCTTGGTTTAACAAGCAATACATCATACCCACCACAGAGGATAGTGCAGACATCTAATTGACACGTAACAAAATTTGAGTAACGGTGTAAGGAGGTTTTTGCAGCTGTTTACCGGTCGATGTAGAATTCTTAACTGAAACTCTGGAGTTAAAATACACTACCACGCTAATACGGTCTTACATTATACGTCACAGACAGTGCGTACATGAGCCATTTTGGAACTGGTAATTTTAGAGTTGGCGAACTCCAATAAACTTCAGTTTTCTTTCGCTGATGTTGAAACTAACGATGTCCTATTTCCATTAGGAATATGAAACTGATTTTATGATTGTAAGGGGCTTAATTCATTTTTAGTTTTTAGTTTCGGCTGTCAAATACTGCCGAAATGAAGTTTTAAAAAGGTGGTAGGTAAAGCGGTTGTTTAGCTCATTCACACAAGTCAAATTTTGCCTCTTGGTAAGACAGGGTCTGACTTGGGGAGTTTACCTGAATTTGAATACAATAGGAAACACCAAACACAATGAATGCTGCTGTGTAAAAGGTATACACACTTAACTATTATCTCTTTCACTAAAAATATTTATAAATAAACCCACGACTTACGCCAGAAAACAAACTTTGGAATTAGGTCACATACTGTTATAAAATCCGTCTTGTTCCTATTTTCTGGATTCTGGTTCACATCACACTGAAGACACTTCCGAATCTATTACGACTATAAATCTGCTTGCGGAACACGGCTGATTTTTATCCCATAATGCAACACCCGAACTTCACTAAGCATTTACTTTGGTGGTTGACATTTTCCTAGGGCTCGATATTCAGGTCTCGTCCATATTCGCAAAACACTCGCCTTTCACACATGTGATTTTGCATGATCTTGCTTTTGGAATGCACCCCGGGTCCATTCAGTACCTTACCACCAGAACATGGTTGATAGCAGCTTCAAATGGGTCGTATGAACACCCCATGTCATCATAGATTATATGTACTATAGTCTATGATGCCATGATGAATAAACCAGTTAATAATCTGACAACATGATAGCCACAGAAAATTTCTTGAAATGTGGTAAAATAACTCCTTTCATCTGCCTCCATGTTACGTGAATTGTATACGGCCCTAAACGTGTCCATCTAGACAAAATTGGCTGTACACCAAAACACTACAAGCAGAGACGACTGATTTCAATGCGTCACCACAACATCACAAAACTGCCATTCAACCTGAACCACATCTGTCATTCATCACAGTCACAGCCAAATTTAAAATCTGCCAAACTAAGAAGTTCATTACTAGAACAAGCTTTTATCATGAGTCATAATTATCATGCTCCTCCTTGTTAGAACTATTAAGCCTTGATGTCATTGAGGTACTTTGGCATGGTGGTGGATATGCCTTCGGGGAAACCATAGGCGGTATGGTCATACCAGCAGGTAAAGGAACCCTGAAACATGTAAAGGTCACATGAGAGCTCATTGCTCATTGGCCAATTCAGTGATCTCACCATGCTTTTGACCCCCACACTCAAATTTTGAACCACCGTGCTTAATTTTCCATTGTCATATTAATCACGACTATACACATCTTTAAATATTATCAACCTTTAAAATCTTGAGCCACTACTGTCACGTTCTTGAGTCCTGTGCCCATTGCAGTTAGTTTTGCCATTTCTATCGAAATAAGTACATGACTATGATCTAATTATTCACAAAAATTTAACGAAAAACACAGTGGTTTCCATTTCGGAACGTAGCTGAACATTGTGATTGACGGCATTCCATCAATCCCACCATATTCAACTTCAATTCTGGTGAGAACATTGTAGTTAGTTCAAACTTAATCTTAACGCTAAATTTGTTATGGAATTGCCAAAATTGTCATTTTTCCAACTTTCAAAAGCTAACTATTGTTAAAAATGCTCGACTTCATTCTATGCTGGTTGATGACAGTTTTGCAATATATGTCATTTTCTGCAGTCTCCGTAGTGTCTTCAATAAAGACAACAGTCAAACTCATTTTTGACAGAATTTCTCGCTTTTCGCCACAATTTTATCAATACAAGATAGCTTTAAGAATAAGATCTGTCTACTGGACTGAATATTTACATATATTCCTAGACCTCTCGTCTCCTTCGATGGGTTGATGTAAAATATTAGTGGCAGAAACTCTGGTCACGTTGGAATTTGTTTGTCTTGTGATGCAATCTGTACTCTCGTTCCACACTGAAGACAGCATCATAGGACAAACAAGTTCCCACGTGACCAGATTTCCTGCCACTAGGATTTTACATCACTCCATCGAAGGAGACGAGAACTCTCCAAGGTACTAGGAATATAGGTAAATACCTAGTCCGGCTGACAATCTTACTTTCAATATATTATGAAGTCCTTGGATGGCTCAAGACTCGCATTTTGTTGCAACACAATTTTGACAAGATCTTTGTGAAAACTACTATACCTGACGCCATGTAGTTCTATTCGAATAAACTTACATTCCTGGGTGCTGACGAGGGTCAGCGAAAATCTGAGCAGTTGGCGGATACATCATCCGTGAGTTGATCATCCGAGGGTCCATAGGTGGATACATCCCATAATATGGACTTCCTTGCAAGAGACCTTGCATCATTTGGGGATGTATTGAAGATGGTTCACCTGTCCTGGCCAGAGGTGACGTTCCGGCTGGCAGGGATGACCGAGGGTAGCCACCACCCATCACATTGGGCACGCCAGGGTAAAATGGGGAGGCATGGTCAAACGGTGTGGGGACCCTGGGAGAGCCAAATCGGTTGGGCTGAGACGGGTGAAGAAACGGGGGAATCATGGCCGTGTGCGAGGTGACTGGGTAGTGGGGAGGAAGGTTTGGCAATGGGTATGGGTGAGGTACACTAGATGGCACTGAAGCAGGACTGGATACAGGATGGGACTTTGACGTCACGTTATCTGGACAGAAGGAGTGGTTAGAAGAATTGTTGTTATTTTTATGATTCGATGCATTTGAAACCATTTTAGTACCATGTGATTTTGAGCTAGACAGGACCTTAGGACCTGCTTTTTGAATTGTAGTCTCCATCAGTGTCTGAGGCTCTAAACTTTTTGAATTGCTCGTTTCAGGACCACACGTTGTGGTGGCTTTAGGTTGTAACATATTACTCTTACATTCAAATGTAGGGAATTGAAACGGTTTACTATCGGTGGCACTTGGCAAATTAACAGGCTTTGACAGATCGAGAGGTGTTGAATTGGGGCTCAAGTCAGAGGTGGAGGGTCTAACTTCAGACGGTGCGCTAAGGCGACTGTTAGTTGCAGCGACGGGCACGGCAGATGTAGAGGTGGATGGTGCACTAGCCATCAAGGACATTTCTGAAGGTTTATCATCATCATCATCATCTTCATCTTCACCATCAGCATCTGTGCCTTCATCTGCTGTGTCAGTGTGAGGTTCTGAATTATCCTGCAAAAGCGAAAAGTTGACACAGAAAATATGACACTAATTTCTAAGCGGTGTTACTCGCCTGATAAAACTACATTTCAAACATCTTAGTAGATCCAATCGAGCACAATGCTCGTTCGTTTTGGGATCTGAAGACATACAATTTTGCCACGACAAATCTTTCATCTCATTAGATCGCTGGCCAATCGCTGTGTATTGTTTAAATAAAACGTGACTGAGTGAAATGATGTGACTGGAACACATGACATGTCAACAATACTAAGTATTGACTAGGTAAACCACGAATAGTCATTATCTGGTATTGTGGTGACAAGCTGAAAATGCACCTCGGCGATAACGGACTTTATGGACAGTGTTCTAAATTCTAATTCTTGATTCAATGCAGAGAGGATATTTCCTAACACTTACAAATTCTTTATGACCACCGTACCATCAAATTTGCACCATTGTGTCGTGGGATATTCAAACATTTCCCACAAAAATTTCACCATCTCAAAAAATGTCGGTGAATGAAAGAAATTGCATTTCGTCCCAATCAACTCAGTCCATCCGGCGCAGCAGAATTTTAGGAGCTGGGTCAAACCAAAATGTTTTTGTGCTCTAAAACGCTAAAGAGTTCTGCATGGAATGCAAGATATTCTTCCAGTCACCAAGGTCTCACCCCAAAACAGCATCGATCCAAAACCATATCTTATTAGCAAGTCACCAATTGTCACTTGTCGTATACAATTTGTCATATGAAAATGACAGCCAGATTGTTTACACATGGTTCAGTAACACATGATTAAATGTTTTCAAGATATTTTACTTCATTCTATACATAAACAAGTAGGGACAGGGTTAGACACTAGTGACTTATCTCATTACAACGTCAAATCATTGGGATAATTGACTTCTGATACTATTTTAGAAGAATTTCATTCAGTAACACCTTAAAGACTAATCATTTGCACGTTTCAAGACATCGTACATTCTTAATGTTACACATATTGTGACCTCTTTAAGAAATGGAAAATGAGGGCATTGTACCAAGAGACAACTAACTGAACAAGAATGAAACTCTCACAAAATCAAATAATGAACCAACAAAAAATTTTCTGAGGAGGTTTTGCCACCTTTTTATAATCCTTCTAACTTAATATGTGCCTTGAGCTAAACTTAACTGAAGGATGCTAGAGGAGGAGTCCCAAAGTTAAATCTGTCAATCACGTAACATTTACTCACATCAGCAAATGACTCTTGCGATGGTTTCCGTTCCTTACGTGGCCTGCCAGGGCCACGCCCGCCCTCTTTACGTTTTTGCCTGAAACAAAGTTCTGAAAATGAGTATGGTGATAGGGAGAGGGGGGCGTCGTGAGTGCTCGTTGACAGACAACACTCTCAAAAAGCTCTATGATGAGGTTTAAATTTAAACCCAAGATACTACTCCATAAGCAGTTGTATTTAACAAAACTGAAGCTACCATTCTTACGAGTAGTCAAAAAATATATCATATTTGAGTCCGTGCAGTGTCAAAAACGTAATAAGTGACTAAATGCATTTTGAAGTGTTTAAAACTTCAAAATACTCCTCACTCACTACAGGAATTTTAATTGAATTAATTCCATTTCAGTGAAACAAAAAAAAAAAACAAAATGGAAAACAATCACATAAAGTAGTTAAGTAGTTAAGTTTGTCACAGACCATAGCTTTGGGAACAGGTAAAGAATATCTCACCACTCAGAAGTTAAGAATCACACGAGAGTCTTAGAACATGTGAATATATTCTATACATACCTGGGTGCTTTCTGCCTTGAGGGGCCTTGGTCAGAGGCAGGTAAACTGCTAGGCAGATCTTCCTCAGTCTGAATATCAGGGACAGATTCAACGAGGTCTTTGAGAAAATCAAAATTTTTCTCAGACAAAACCGTCTCTTTTCTGAAATAATTTGTGAAATGAGACAGTATGGTAATTTCTCAATTTTCTGAACAAATTTACAGGACCAAACAATTTTTTCAAAGGCTGACTACGTTGCCAGTACCATAATTACATAATCAAAAGCATATGACAGCTGCAGGTACAGTATAAAATATTGGACACCTTTCTACCGAAAACTCGCAGGTAATCGCCCATACCCGACTTTTTGTCAATTTTCGGTTTAAGTGCCCACTGCTTGGGTAATCGCCCACTCCCTGTCTCAGGGTTTCCCAATTTAAGCGCCCAGGGCATCAACCCACAAGTTTACGGTAACTGATTTTGTTGAGAAATTTCACAAAATAAAACCAGTTTTTGTTGATTTTTTGTTTTTTTTAGCCAACTCTACTGAGCGAAATGCAGCTTTAGCTAGCAGAACAGGAATCTGAGACTCGAAAACAAGATGTGCAATTTGAGCCAAGTATACTGCAACAATACTCACATGTGAGCAGTGGTGAGGGTCTTGGCATTTTTCGACTGCGTGACTTCACTTGTCTTTAAGATGAGAGATTCCATGAAAAGTTCCAATGCACGGGCTTGCAAGAGTTAAGAAAGCAGACAGCAAGTGCGAATGAATTGACCAATCACTCACCTGAGAAGTGAGCAGCAATGCAAAATCAAACAAAAAAAAACGAGACATAAGCTTTCCTTTCAATTTCATATCTATTTCTCTATGTATATGGTCAACATTTTAGCTAAAGTAGCCCATTTTCAGCAAAAGTCATTGCATTTACTTTCTTGATCTTGATGATATATTCATTTTAGGCAGCGGGTCATGAAGCAATTCTCAAACATTATGTCATTGATAATTTGCATAAACATGGATGTATAGCAAAAGTGTACCCACGATCAACACTAAACCAATTATCGCCTTCCTTTCAATTCTGAATGAGAGCTTAACGATTGTACCGATGACATTTAAGTTGTTAAAGCGTGTTGGAATCCCATTTGAAACGGCGTTTGCTGTCTGTCTTAGTAAACCAGTTGTCTTCATCAAAGTTACTGCATATGAATCAGAAATATAGATTTACTAAAAACTGACAACTGATGTGGTGGTGTAGGTGACTGTATTGCCAGCAGTGACGCTGATGGGGAGGGCAGCTCTCCTTTTCCATGCAATATGGAGAAATCAGCAATGTGGAGACACCAATTCCACTAAGGTGGGGATGGTCGTGGTAGTATAGTTGTGTTACCCGGTTCTTGGTTGAACGGTAGATAGTTGGCTAACAAGGTAGCAACAGCAAGTTGATAAAGAGCAGCATAAAAACTAACACAGTGGTTGAGTTTCTACTGACACACAATGTTTATTAACTCTAGTTACAATATATATAGTGAATAGAAATATGTGTGGGTTGTGAGTGCAAAACAACAACAATATTGAGAGTTCCGGTGATTTCATCCAACTCATAAACATGAATGGAGTCTGGACAGCTGTTTGGCATATAGGGTTTCACTATGAGTGGGCACTGGTCAGTGACATAGTAAACAACAACACAACATGTCCCGGAATTGTTATGTAACATAAATTGTTTTGTTGGGATAATTGAACGTGATAGGAAATGATGAAGCTTGCACTTAATTAACTTCATGAGAATTCATGACATCACGCGGGATAACACTCTTACGCTACTTATTCATTGTTATTTAAGGCAATGATTACAGCTGAGTTGACAAACCACAACATTTAAAACTAACAGCGATGCATCTTTAAGCCCTTTTTGAAAGATAAGTAGTCAGAACTTTTAGCAAAAATGAAGCAAGGATGTTTTTTGTGTGTAGTAATTCGCAGCTTCAAAAATGATGCGAGCACAGACCAAAACAAATAATATTTTTGTCTGTAACAACTATTTGTTTACTTACTTTTAAATTACTTGAAAACAAATCAAACTGTTTTACGCTTAGTGACATGCTATCAGTCATGTTGGATTGTAAGGTGTTGATCAAGGGTGCACACTTTCAATGAGCAATGCGAGCCTATCTTTTAGGAATTTTTCCTTTAGCCAGATTTTCAGCGTGACATCATCATCGCTATTTCTGGCAGAAAATCTACAGAGTTTATTGGGAACCACACAGTCAGTAATTTGAAAGAAACTGGCGTGGCACGAACAAACAAATTGTGAAACAAACATTTGTAGCCATAACGGAGAGACCAAGGAAAAAATATTTTCATCTACCAGCGTCAGTTGAAACAAAAATTTGGTTTGTAATATTTCATTCATATTCCACAGCTAAGGAGAGATACAGTGTAGTGAAATGCTCAGTTGAAGATTCAACATCACCAAATCTCTAAAAATCTTTTTGAATGGCTAGCTTCAAGCTGGCACGCAACCTTGCTCAGAATTGATAATTTGATTGCGAAATCAACATGTACGACAAGAGAAAAGGATACAGATGATAACTGGAACAGCTGCTGCTACTTTACCAACATCATCGTCCGTCTGCATGATCTTCTTAATCCGTGCCTGAAAGTAGCAAAATAAGAGCTTAAAGATGCATTTGCATGCTCCTAACTATGCTAATGTATATCAGGAACTAAACAACAATGCTATTTGAACACCATCTACACTAAACAAAGTGCAATATTCTTTGACAACTTGTAAATGTGAAAACAAAAATTCTGTAAATAGGTGACCTTTGCACTATAATGACGTATGTTGCAGCTCACATAGCCTGTATTATGCAGTGTTATTCCCTAACACAATGTCATGATACTTACTATAGTAGATATGGTTCAGTGATTTACAGTTGATCACTTTCGATACAAAACTTTTTCTTAAAAACTTTTGGCAAATTTTCAACCTACTTCATATTCACATCTTCAGTATATGTTGCGTTTCTAACTGGTTTGACTGAGCAATCGCAGAGATAAAGATTTAGCGTGCAAGTTCTACTTTAAAGTGGCTGCAGTTCCACATTCCATCCAAGAAGTGAAGTTTTGATTCGGATCACTTGCTACAATGAACTTGGCCTCAACTTGTTCCTTACTTAGACGAGAAGTGATTTCTGGGTTTGTATAGAATTATTAGCTGGTTATTCGTTGAAATAATGCTCGGCGCGTAAAGACACACCGTGACTACCCAACTTGAAGAGATAGGTCTCAAGGGCACTGGTCGGATATCGCGGTCCCTGATTAAGTGAACAAGGCAATCACTGAATAATGGGCCTGTTACTTAGTGGACGAAAGTGGTTCCCTAAATCCGAGACCACTATATCCGACCAGTGCCGGTCTCAAGTATTTAACTATCAGTTCTTTCAAAGCCCTGGACCCGCCTGAAATTAACGTCATTCAAAATACGTGCACAGAATTGGGCATGAATTTCATATAAATCGCTATCAATATTCACCCCATTTTCCACTTGTGACATAACACAATTACAGGTAGAACTCCATGGGATCCGTTTACTCCACTTTTACTCAACTCAAAACTACAGTTTGCAGCAGGACATTGGTACTGGCCAGGAAGTATGGGAATTCGGGAAAAACATACACATATGAACATTCCACAAATCTTAGCTTGACTAAAAACTTACTGGAGGGAATCTTGCGTTGAACTTCTTCTTTTTGCTGGGCATTTTGTGACAGTTCGAAGCAGAAAGGCAAATAAGTTTAGCACAGCCGACGTTTGGGTTGTGCAGGAAGTGAAGTGGACTGTTATTACGCGCATGCGCATTAAATAATTTCCTCCAATCGGCGAGAGCGCTTTTTATGAATGGCGTGCACTGCGTGCTCTGGAAATTGTTTCCTAAATCATGATGAACGGTGCAGTAATCTGCATGACGAATTCGAGAAGCTCTCTGAAAAATTCCGAAAGGTAATTTTATTGTATATTCTGCTGTTGTTTGCCTACAGCCCAGGTTCCAGTGTTCTCCACATCTGAAAATCTTCAACTAACTTTACTAAACAAGGCGTTGCAGGCAGTCACTGGTCTGATATAGCGGTCCCTGATTTCATCTACTGAATAACAGGCGAGTTGTGTCAAATTCGAGTCAATAATTCAGTAACTGAGTGCAACGAAAAGACTCAACTATGTTTACTCTAGCAATTAAAATGATGAAAATGTGTTGGTTTTGTAGAAAATTCTAGCCTCTTTACGAAAATAATCATCACCTCGATTGGTTGGGGAATATTAGGTAATAGTCGGATAACTTGGTCCCATTTCAAATTCTGTCAGGAATACTTAAAAAATAAAATGAAGTGTCGCAATATACAATTACCCACTCTCATGGATCACGCGCGCCACTCTACTCACACTTTTTCGTGAAATCTACAACATTTGAGAAGATACGCGACAAATTATGTTCGCCTCCCGAGCGTTTTTCCTCGATCCAAGATGTCCGCCAATGAACTCACGTTCGCGAGAGGACCGGCGTTGTTCTCGCGAACGGGGTCACGTTCGCGAGAGAACACGTGTTGTCTTCTCGCAAACGCAAACTAACTAACGTTCGCAAGAGTCCAAAAATGAACCCAATGAGAAAACGCAAAACTCCAACTTAGTTAAAAGAGATTTTTAAAAA